>NQII01004305.1:200182-213066 GCA_002778355.1 Clitarchus hookeri | reverse complement strand
GCTCCGTACTCACCTCGCTACAACCTCATCAGCTCTCACGACCTCGAGGTTAATTAAACCTTATAGAAATATGCGCGTTAATAATAGGGGCTACGTTTATACGGAAATTTCTTTGTTCTTGGAGACAAAACTTACAGGTTTATATTTTTACTGTTCGGTGAACTTTACGGGAATTCAAGCAAAAAGTTGCAACTAGTCAACATATCAATTTGCAGTAATAAAAAATTTATTTTTTATAATTCCTCAAACGAACACGATTGATTGTCAACCCTTTCACCTCTATCGCGAACACATTAATTCGTACACAGTCAAAGCGCGACTTCATTGGCTGACGGCCCAGCACCTAACAGACGTTGCCGAGCACAGTAAACGTGTCCGGTGTTGCCAGGACGAATACGACGAAGGTAAGTGAGATACAGAGGACAACCCGACTGATATTACAGCGGTGGAGAATAAAGGCAGCTCACTTCAACCTTGTCGTGTGCGCCGGTACATTCGTGCCGTCCTGGAAGGTGCCACGAGCCGCCCACTCTCCAGGTTACACGCGATCTGGTGACTGGAACCTGCCGCGTGTCTTTTTCCAGGGCGGGTAGTGCAGAACATGGACGCACGTCACCAGCATTAGCACACAAACTCGGATCTCACGAGAAGTTTTCCACGAATGTTATGTTTCAATACCCTACCCTTTCGCGTCTTTGTTAAAAAAAAACATTTTCTGGCTTGGCTAGCCAACCATAACCATCGAAAAGTTGGTGAATGTACCCTCTGGAGTGGCGACTTCCTGTAAAGCTGGAACTTGTCATCCGCCTATTGTAGGTTACCACCCAGACCGAGTATGACAAGGCTTATTCTTACTGCTACAAGGTTCCGTATTCGAACATACCAACAAGACCTTGGAGAACTCTGCTACTTGGGATGTATACCAGGCTACTCCTGTAGTATGCATCCGTGATCCGCTAGCAGACACCTAGTACGCGTAACACGTAAACCATCCAATCAATAAAGTGAAATTGAGCTAAAATGTTATGAAATACAAATGATCTCGAAAACTTTCCGTGAAAAATCGGGTGTTCCTAGTTATAATATATTAGCGGTTACCTTCAAACTTGTTTTATCAAACCTTTCAATTAACACTCTATATATGCCTTATCAGGCTGTTTCATTAACATGCAATGTATGACAAGAGTTTTATACTTCCGCTTTCTTATATTTGGTGTAAATTAAACGTTTACATATATTTAATCAATAAATTATACAATTTCGTTTATAACATAATTTAGATAAACCAGGGAGTAAATAGGTACGTTGGCATTGAGTAGGAGCAAATGGTTCTCTGGAAATTAATACTAAACTGATTGCGCAAAAATACGGTGCTTTGTCCCATTGGTGCAATTTTTTAAACTCAGTTAAACCTTGTTTGTATGAGGCGAAATAATATCCAGGAAGTTCAGCAAGGCTTCAGAAAAGTTGGAAGTAACCGTGAATGTACTATAAATTAAATTGATTGTGAATCTAAACAAAGGAGATGCCTGCCGCTGAAGACGCCCACAGTAGCGTTAGCAACAACACGGTACACATTTAGGTGCTTTACGCCCCTTACAGTTCTACTTCCAGGATATTCATCCGCCCCATGCAAACAAAGCTTCATAAAGTCTAGAAATCTAGACCAAATGGACAACGCACCGCATTCGTGCGCACTCGTAATAATGGTTTGCTTGAGAATTATTTCTTACTGGGTATTCACAGGACACGTATTTCAGGAAAGTTGATCTGAGCTAAACTGGTATGAAATACAACTGACCATGAAATCTTTTCGCAAAAATTGGGTGTCCCTACCTATTGCGTATTATTAAAATTATATATTTGATTAAGAGACTATCAACTCGGCATTCCATTGGCTGACAGCCAGTCAGCAGTAGAATTTATTCAGTGGAGTAAGCGTGTTAAATATGGTGCGATCCAATAAGACGGTTGTAATTGGGAAAGCGTAGACCGGCAGAAATGTTGTTCCTATGCTGTAGGATATAAGTGAGTGAGTGAATGAAGAGATTTTAGCGACTCTTAACAGCGACGTCTTGAGAGGCGATGAGGGCTGCGGAGGTGAGTATGGAGCAGCAACGATATGAAAGGGTGGGAGAAACGGAAGATCCCGAGAAAACCCACCGACCAGCGGCATCTTACGGCGCTATTCCCACGTGCGAATGTCCGGGAGTGACCCGGGTGGGGATTGAACCCGGTTTACGTTGGTGGGAGGCGAGGCAGGTGTAGGATGTAAGCAGAGAGAGAAAACTTTCGCGAGTTCAATTACCTGTTGGCTAGACTCCACAGTCCTGTGCCCAATCAAGTCCCAGATGTTTGTTTATTGGTTGCTGCCCCAGAGAGTAGCCAATGTTACTCCACGTCTGGCAGGATGACACTCGCTACTTGTTTCCTTGCAAGTCTGCTATTGGCTCAGAGTCGTCCTGGGCGTGTCTAAATAACTGTGATCCAATTGCAAATGTGACTTCAGCGTACACGTGTAGGACGCCTGTCATATCATGAAATGAATTCACGCAAATTTTCTTTCCCTAAATATAAGTGACACAATTCTAACCCGCCTTGAATGCCAGTAAATGTGTACAGAGGGCAGAGTAATTTGCAATGTAACTCACAATATCACAGAGTATATATGATTTGTCAAATTTATAGTCGCCAGCTTAAAGAATATAGTTCTAATAATCTTTTTTTTACATATTGCCTAGTGCTACAAACTGCTAACGTGTTAACTTTCTACCAGATTAAGGCGGTCGTCTGCTGCCTATACCGCAAAATGGTGCGCAGAGATTCAACAGAAAAAGTTTTATTCAAAAAACGGTTTAACGTGTCTGGACGATATCTGCTTACGAACACCATTTAAGAAACGTTACACGTGTGTATACAATTTTCAGTCCCTCTTTTTTTTTCTCTAAAGCACGTTTCCTTATTGTAGTGAAAATGGATAACGCTTGGGTTAAAGTTGTGTAGGGACGTGCACGGCACATTTAATTTTATTATTACATCTTAAAATGATATGATCGCCGCCGAAATTCTCATAGAGGCATGTTGCCGAAGATTAATGCGTACGCTAGGATCATCCTTAATGCCACAATGCATTTAGGATTGAGAGACGCGAAATAGTATTAGCCAGGCGGCCACCTTATTACGCAGAATCCCAGCTTAAAATCGTTCCAGAGCTTAACATTATTTCCTACATGTTTAACATACGACATCCTTTTTGGTTGTGATATGATGTAACATTCTAAAAAAAAAAGTGTGACAATGGAAAAATACCGTCTTACAAGAAATAAATCAAATAAGTTATAAGTTAATTTGAAATACGGTTTCACGACCTAACTAGGGGCAGTGATATTTCGCGAAAAGATTTCGAGACAAGATACAGTCCAAAGCACTGTAGGGTCGTCCAGCTTCTTTGCTTGGGTAGAAAATGTTCTGTCTCGTGTTAACCGTTTGCGCACGAATCACGAAGGTTCAGTGTCGGAGTTACTTAGTCCTGAGTGACTTGGTCAAAGACGGACACGGCACCAGCAGCCAATGGAGGTATAACAACAGCTGAGGTGTGCATATAGTATTGAAGTCTACTGAACGCTTCAATTTTTACGTGAAAAGTCACTGACCCTATTTATAACCACGCAAATTTATTTTCTTGCAGAGTTACGTATAGCGTTACGATGGACTTCACGAGACTTGCAATTCGCAAATATACAGGATGTTGTAAAAAATACATGTCGCCACGAGGGGGAAAAGTTCCCACATCTAGATAAAGAAAAGCCGCCCGGAAACTCTTACTTTATTTACTACAGCTCCTATTACATAACGTGCATCGTATGGCCCGCGGGCTGGAGCATGTTTGTGTGGGAACCTTTTTTCTTTGAAGCCATGCTAATGCTCTACTTTCAGGCTCTTCATCCGCCTCACGCAAACTACGCCAAGAAAATTATACCAAAAGGACAACGCACCGGATTTGTGCGCACTCGCTACAATAATATGTTGCATGAGAAATATGTCGCATTATTGGAGCAACATTCCTTTGACGCGAAGCAACTTGGCGCTACCACTATTCCTCGTCGAGCTGAAAGCCGCCATGTTTCAGCATAGCTAGTAATGCATGCGAAAACTGCAGGTGATTTCATAAACGGTATTGGCTGCACGTAGATACACCTCGGTTTAACTTAAACTAAGTTTCCACATGGATGACCAACCCCAATTTTACTGTAAATTAATTGTTTTTAATTTTACATATAATTCTTCGGCAATTTATTAGCAAGTAAATTAAAGAAAATTCGTTAATAAGTAGAGAAGTGCAAAATTCGCGTTATTATTTGGTAACGTGCTAGACTTCAGTGCTATGTATCTACTTGAGCGCAAATCGTGATTTCATTGGCTACNGCGTTATTATTTGGTAACGTGCTAGACTTCAGTGCTATGTATCTACTTGAGCGCAAATCGTGATTTCATTGGCTACTGATGTCATTTACCTGAGTTACTGGTACATTGCTGATTGGTTCTTGAAATTTTGAGCCTCTACTATTGGCTTAAANCTGATGTCATTTACCTGAGTTACTGGTACATTGCTGATTGGTTCTTGAAATTTTGAGCCTCTACTATTGGCTTAAAGCGTCCTTGGAACGTGTCACAAAACGTTTCGGCCAATTCAAGAAGTCAAATGAGCATAAAAAGCCTTGGAGTATAGCCTGAAGGCACAAAATAACGTGAATTTCGCAGGTCCCTATCAATAAGTTACCGTGTAATGTGTAAATCTGTATGATGACTTTCTNCACAAAATAACGTGAATTTCGCAGGTCCCTATCAATAAGTTACCGTGTAATGTGTAAATCTGTATGATGACTTTCTACAAGCAAGTGCAGCAGACTTAAATTTTATTTTAAACATGCAGATAGATAAAAAGGTTTGTTTAAAGAGGCAATGCTTTACTTGTAGTGTTACAAGAACTTTTTAGGCAACTTGTTTCGAAAATATTGGTTGTAAAACGTACAAAATATTTTACTGTTTGTGTATATCAAGTCGCACTACAATTTTATGGAAAAGACTATCAGGGTTCAAATTTCATTATTACTCTAGTATTTTTTTTATTAAGGATTTTACAAAAAANTTTTATGGAAAAGACTATCAGGGTTCAAATTTCATTATTACTCTAGTATTTTTTTTATTAAGGATTTTACAAAAAATTCACATTTTTTGTAAACATTTTTTTTTTCAAAATAATTAACAGTTTCTGTATAATTTCTAGGCACAAGAAAATTTGGCCAGTTCATTGGCCCGTCGGTTATATGCCGCAGTTTTATCTGTACTCCAACTTCAGGTGTTCGTTAACTAGTTGTTGCCCATAGTGAGTGGTCCATTGTACCGCAGAACAGTCAAGCATACAGACATGAAATAGCTTGGCATTTCCTTCAATGTGTTTGCATCCATTCGCGTGTCTCTTGGAACCGGGGGTTGGGGATGCCGCGGGTTGTGACCTTAACTGCTCTCTCCTGTGCCTGATCCAGTAGGAACCGGGGGTAGAGTGAAGAGATTTGGACTGGGCGTGAGTATGGAGCAACGCCGGAACGCAAGGGCGGGGGAAAATGGAGACTCCGGAGAAAACCCGCCGACCAGCAGCATCGTCAGGCACGATTCTCACATGCGAAAATTCGGGAGCAAAGCTGCCGGTAATCGAACAGGTGGGAGGCGAGTATTCGAACCACTACACCACCGCGGCCCCTTTGGAACGGGCCGTTTGATGCCTACCGTATGCTACAAAAGGTTTCATATTGGCCCGTTAGCCTTAAGCCCTTGTCACACTATCAAATTTTCGCCTTCAACTATATTGGACAGTAAAATTTGAAGACAAAATATGGCCATCAAATTTTTCCTGCCAACAAATTTTATAAAATAACCTTGAATGTGTTTTAACATGTGTCACACTGTCAAATTATTTTACTAGGAGAATCTACTTTGAATTATTATTTGAAAATATTTTCATAACGAGATATTGTTTCTTTTTTTCCATCCAGCCATTACAGGAAGAAATGTAAGGAATGCTGTGAATTATTTTCACTTCTTTTCTAAATTAAAGTTTTATTTATCAGAGATATTTCTCGCACAAATAAATTTAATACATCTGAGTTCGTAATATTATGTGCAATATTCTCTTAAAATAGCATTCATGCCCAGACAGCTTCTACATAAATTAATTATCTCCACAACCTGCTTCGTTTCCAGCAATTGTTCGTTATTTTAAAGTTTCTTGACGTCCATTTTTTGTCGTGCATGATTCTGATTGGCCAAGATCGGCAAATATCAAAGAAATTTTAGAAACGGTCCAATTATCTTCTCAATTTTTGATGAAAACCGAAGTCATCCAACTTTCTCAGACCAACATGGCGGCGTTTATGATGTTTCAATGACGTCACAACTGTCCAACTTCATTTGACCAAACTTATTGGAAGCAGTTTGACGGAAAATTTGACAGTGTGACAGGAGCTTTATGGGTGAGAATGTTACCAGGCACCAATCGGCGAACGACGCTACGACAAGTTGCTGGCCGGTGACGCCTCTTTGTCGGCGCTTGCGTCTGTAATTCGCGGTGTAAATAGGGACACACGATTTACGCGTAAAGATTCCACGACCAGTTGTATTTCATAACGCTTTGGCTCAGATCCACTTTCTTAATTGGGTGATTTACGTGTTCCGCAACTTTGCTGTCTGCCCGGCGAATCGCAGACGCATGGCATCGTAGTTACCTCATTTCGAGGTTCGTAGTGTTTTTATCGTAAACGAAATGGGGCAGTAGCTTCAAGCATGCATGACGGCCAATAAAGAAATAAAACTTTCTTACATGTTTACAGTACGTTGAATCCTAGCAAACTGTCAACTGTCAACCAACACCTCGAAACCTAATATTAAGTCAACAAAATTCCAATTGTAAGTTTCTCGAATTGACACGATGGGTTGTATATAATTCTACGTATGAGATAACATTTCATTGTGACACTTGAAACTCGACATTTCATTGGCAGAGAGCCTGCCAGTGCTGGACGTCGAGCAGTATAGTAAACGTGCCAGGTGTCGTGTGAGCCAATATGATGGTCGTAAATGGTAATACAGAGATAAGCAGGACTGATGCCCAACCAGACGTAAATATAAGCAACATACTTCCAGTTCTTCCTAAATGTTAGTCAATCTCTACCACAGTAAAATTGATAAATTAATGCAGTTTTGAAGGTGTTGATACAAGCGAGGCAGATAATGAAAAATGTGATCTCTAAATGAATAGTGCGATGGGAATGAATGACTAGGTGGAGATTTTTGGACATTTGCCATTGCAATGCAGATGTCTGTCATGAAAAAAAACAGGACTGAGCACGAAAAAAAACATAAATAAAACAAGTAACCTATGGACGATAAAATAAATATATGCCCATTGGTTACTTGTCTTTTTAAGTTTTTTTTTTCGGGCTCGGTCCTGTTTTATTCATGACAGACATCTACATTGCAATGAAAAATGGCCAAAATTCTCCATCTAATGAATAAATGCCCGATCTGCGGTATGAACAGCAGGGTGAATTATAGCTAGGGACACCCGAGTTTCACGACAAGATTTCCGTGCAAGTTATATTTCAATACCGTATGGGCATAACAGCAGTTTTCTTTACCTTATTCTCTGCGTGACTTTGTAAGAAGACATTTTCATACTTGAATGGCCAATCAGAACTAGGTTGCTCTTGCAGTGCACGTCTGTGATTCGCGAGCAGACACCTAAGACGCGTTACCAGTAAATCATCCAATCAAGAATGTGGATATGAGTATAAGTGTTATGAAATACAACTGGTCGTGAAATCTTTTCGCGAAAATCGGGCGTCCCTACCTCTATTTAATAGAAGAATATTATTTTTAATGGAAATATGTTAAGTAATTGTTGTATGGCAACAGTGATTTGTGTGACGTTTATATTCTGGTATGTTGGTTGTTGCAGTGAGTTACATCAAGCCGTGCATGAGGACTGACCCACAGCTAAGCGAATGCGCCAAGAAACATGGTAACGATGCTATACCCCATCTCGTCAAAGGTAAGTAGGCAGGCTTCTTACCTGTCGTCAATGAGAAAGAGATTTAGTTGCAGATGCATAAAAAAAAAACATGGCTTGAAAAGTACTTGTTCGTAATGAACAATATTTTGTTCACTCAAATAATCTTCTGTTGCGTTCTTCCCTTTGAACCAAACAAATCATTTAAAAATAATTTGTTGAGTCGAGCAATTATTTTTCTGTCCCAAAAAGGTCAATGCGTATTTAGTACACACAACTACCTTGCAAGTATGTTTAACTAATCGGTTTGGTTTCCGTAAACATTTTATATGTCACGGTGTAGAGTCAAATAAATATTTCGTTCGGAACGAATAAAGCATTCGGTAACCTGAAAAAATGTGATACGTTTTATTACAGAATTTGTTGCGGCAACTCAATCTGTAACTTAGTTCTGCACATAATCTCTTGCGACTAATGAAATGTGCTGTTAAAATACACTCAGCATTTCCCAGCTCCGTAGTGGCTGTTAGTTCCTGTCTCTTTGCATAGAGAGCGTAAAAGNTGTTAAAATACACTCAGCATTTCCCAGCTCCGTAGTGGCTGTTAGTTCCTGTCTCTTTGCATAGAGAGCGTAAAAGTAATAAAATATTCCAACAGCGACAGTTCTTCTTTCAGGGATTGTGAGAGATTTTTTTTGCTCTGAGATGTTCAACCGCGTAACCTGTGTTGTGTTGGTGATCTTCCCCTGAGTCATATCCAGGGACAGGCAAATTTCGGGATTTTAAACGACTTGTAGGCTAGACCCCCCCCCTCCCCGTTGTCCTATGTATTTACGAACCTCATCTTCCTGTTTCGGCTCTCAGGACATCGTTGTTAAGAGCTGGGCAAACCTCTCAAATCAACTTATCCTCTCTTCAGGAAAGCCGGGAAAGACAGGCCAGTACGAAGGCGAGATACGAGTGAAATCGCCAGGGAAACGGTCTGAAATGCCCTGTGGCTGTAGAAAACCGCACTGGCCAATTTATCGCGTAACTGGTTTAGACACGATCGTGTGCTTCCTGGCAACAGGGCTTTCGACACCACACGCTTGAAGGCTTGAAAACATTGCACGTTCGTTTATTGACTTCTAACACATTCACCGCTGCGTAGCCTTCGTCATTGAACCGCAAATTATTTGGTTTTCCAGTGAATTCATTTAATTTGCNAACACATTCACCGCTGCGTAGCCTTCGTCATTGAACCGCAAATTATTTGGTTTTCCAGTGAATTCATTTAATTTGCATTTTATGGCTTAACGTATCGACGACGGCGGTCGGTGGGTAGCTCTGGCAACTAGAGAATGAAGGATTGATTCGGGCCTGACTCGTGCCAAGGAACTATCCCGGAATTCGCTTAGAGTGATCTCAGAAAAAAACAATGGAGAATTTTATATCGCGATAGTTGGACCAAGGCTCAAACTCGTGTCATTCCGAACGTGAATGCAACGTGTTACCAAAGCAGAGAGTAAAAATATGCTTGAAACTGAGCAATAGAATCATTGACAACTAGTTCGAAAAAAATCTTATAATTGTGGCGGTAAAACACCATTTATATCGAAATGCTGTAAAAATATGAAGTAAAATTAATACAAGGCAAATTAAAAAAAAAAACAAATTGGGTCCTTATTTATACTACCGCTAGCCATTTTTCGCAAAATTTTGTGAGCGTGAAGTGTATCTTAGCATGGTATGTACGCATTTATAACGTTCATATTGTAAATAGGAATTTGTCACCATGAAAATACTTAAGTCACATCTGTTTGGCCAGATCATTAAGAATCCATTGGCGTCGATTGCGAACAATAGTGATTCACCTAAGAGCAGGCAAGTGTTCACGTGCATAACTTCGTCCAATCACGAAAGACAAATTACGTTACAATGTTTTGAAATATGAATTGTCTCGTAAGCATTTTTACGGAAAAACTACTCTCCAGCTTTTACTGCTTTTTTTTTTATAGTGTTTGTAATTTCAGCGTAGGTAGATATAGAGTTTGTCAGGAAATTCGCGGGATACGGACCGCACCACACGAATCTATGGTCAAAACTAAGCAGAAAATACTCTTACGTAAAAATA
This sequence comes from Clitarchus hookeri, assembly GCA_002778355.1. NCBI lineage: Eukaryota > Metazoa > Arthropoda > Insecta > Phasmatodea > Phasmatidae > Clitarchus > Clitarchus hookeri. The sequence goes on along the minus strand of NQII01004305.1, from coordinate 202,889 downwards.
CATAAGACCTTTCGTTTACGATAAAAACACTATGACAAGTCCAAAAACCATTGCAGCAAACATGTGGTATTCCAAATAGATAAGGACGAGGTGGTGTGGCGATGCTGTACTTAATGTGTCGTCGTAAGACATGCGGCAAGGTAAAGAGCCGAGCTCAGTAGAGCCAAGGAGCCCGTGGAGTTCACATGCAGTGAGTACTGGGACATGGCAGTGGCCATGGGTGCATCCGGCGGCCGAGCTCCGTGCATGCTGCATGCATCCAACATGCAAAAAAGTGCATTGCTATGGGCAGAGCAAACTTCGAACACCTGTTATGACGTTTCGACGATTTGTATGCTGATGATGTACGCTGTGCTTAACGTGGAATAAGTCATTTGATCTACTGTGATGTCATTCACGTAAACTAAGGCCCTTACGCTTTTTTACCAAAGAATATTTTCTATTTAGTTTTGATCACAGATTCGTGTGGTGTAGCCCGTATCCACGAATTACCTGACACCTTGTACACAGGTGAAAATAACTGAAAATACCTCAAAAACTCCAGTCGCACACGCCAGAACAAAATGGACCCCGGGGNCGCCATTTGCCCCCTGCCCCTTGCCAGGCGCCAGGTGGCGCAGAACCCCCATTTATATACTACTGCAGACGCATGGTATCGTAGTTACCTCATTTCGAGGTTCGTAGTGTTTTTATCGTAAACGAAATGGGGCAGTAGCTTTAAGCATGCATGAAGGCCAATAAGGAAATAAAACTTTCTTACATGTTTACAGTACGTTGAATCCTCGCAAACAGTCAACTTTTCCCTCGATAATCTCAAAGAAAACTTTCTTGCATGTTTACAGTACGTTGAATCCTAGAAAACTGTCAACTGTCAACCAACACCTCGAAACCTAATATTAAGTCAACAAAATTCCAATTGTAAGTTTCTTGAATTGACACGATGGGTTATATATAACTCTACGTATGAGATAACATTTCATTGTGACACTTGAAACTCGATATTTCATTGGCAGAGAGCTGGCCAGTGCTGGACGTCGAGTAGTATAGTAAACGTGCCGGGTGTCGTGTGAGCCAATTTGATGGTCGTAAATGGTAATACAGAGGTAGCAGGACTGATGCCCAAGCAGTCGTAAATATAAGCAGCCCACTTCCAGTTCCTCCTAAATGTTAGTAAATCTCTGCCACAGTAAAATGGATAAATTAATGCAGTTTTGAAGGTGTTAATACAAGCGAGGCAGATAATGAAAAATGTGATGAATGACTAGGTGGAGAATTTTGGACATTTGCCATTGCAATGCAGATGCCTGTCATGGAAAAACAGGACTGAGCACGAAAAAAAACCTTCAATAAAACAAGTAACCTATGGACGATAAAATAAATATATGCCTATTGGTTACTTGTCTTTTTAAGTTTTTTTTTTCGTGCTTGGTTCTGTTTTTTTCATGACAGACATCTACATCGCAATGAAAAATGCCCAAAAATCTCCATCTAATGAATAAATGCCCGATCTACGGTATGAACAGCAGGGTGAATTATAGCTAGGGACACCCGAGTTCCACGACAAGATTTCCGTGCAAGTTATATTTCAATACCGTATGGGCATAACAGCAGTTTTCTTTACCTTATTCTCTGCGTGACTTTGTAAGAAGACATTTTCATACTTGAATGGCCAATCAGAACTAGGTTGCTCTTGCAGTGCACGTCTGTGATTCGCGAGCAGACACCTAAGACGCGTTACCAGTAAATCATCCAGTCAAGAAAGTGGATATGAGTAAGTGTTAAGAAATACAACTGGTCGTGAAATCTTTTCGCGAAAATCGGGCGTCCCTACCTTTATTTATTCGAAGAATATTTTTTATTTTATGGAAATACGTTTAGTAATTGTTGTAGACAACAGTGATTTGTGTGACGTTTATATTCTGGTATGTTGGTTGTTGCAGTGAGTTACATCAAGCCGTGCATGAGGACCGACCCACAGCTAAGCGAATGCGCCAAGAAACATGGTAACGATGCTATACCCCATCTCGTCAAAGGTAAGTAGGCAGGTTTCTTACCTGTCGTCAATGAGAAAGATATTTATTTGCAGATACAAAAAAAAAACTTGAAAATACTTGTTTGTAATAAACAATATTTTTTGTTCACTCAAATAATCTTCTGTTGCATTCTTCCCTTTGAACCAAACAAATCATTTAAAAATAATTTGTGTGAGTAGAGCAATTATTTTTCCGTCCCAACAAGGTCAATGCGTATTTAGTACACACAACTACCTTGCAAGTATGTTCAACTAATCGGTTTGGTTTCCGTAAACATTTTATATGTCACGGCAGAGTCAAATAAATATTTCGTTTGGAACGAATAAAGCATTCGGTTACCTGAAAAAATGTGATACGTTTTATTACAGAATTTGTTGCGGCAACTCCATCTGTAACTTAGTTCTGCGTATAATATCTTGCGACTAATGAAATGTGCGGTTAAAATACACTCAGCATTTCCCAGCTCCGTAGTGGCTGTTAGTTCCTGTCTCTTTGCATAGAGAGCGTAAAAGCAATAAAATATTCCAACAGCGACAGTGCTTCTTTCAGGGATTGTGAGAGATTTTTTTTTGCTCTGAGATGTTCAACCGCGTAACCTGTGTTGTGTTGGTGATCTTCCCCTGAGTCATATCCAGGTACAGGCAAATTTCGGGATTTTAAACGACTTGTAGGCT
>NQII01004305.1:179307-191680 GCA_002778355.1 Clitarchus hookeri | reverse complement strand
TATATATATATATATATATATATATATATATATATATATATATATACGACACTTCTTTCCACAAACAGTTTTTTATTCCTACAGGGGATTTTCTTTGGCAGGATAATTTCCGAGAAATATTTTGCTTGGTTACAAAAAAAAATACAGCGTATTGTACGCAAACACCGGTGCTTGAAATAGCGTGGCAGAGTTTCTATTTGTAGGCCGTTTATGGTTAATGGGAATCTTTTGAAAGTCCTGCTTAGGATCTTGTAGTTTCTGTCCAGTTTATATATTTTCGTCATACGTAACATTAACGCTACCATGACCAGTTCACAATATTCATGCGTCTAAAAAATGGCACTAAAATATTTTTTTTAAAAATTAATAAGATAATATTATGGAAATTATTGCTCTAACAATCATAAAGACGAGAAAAATTAAATTTATCACATTCAGAGTTTAAAATTTTAAATATTATGCTTTTTATACAACGTTATGATATCTAATTACTTAAGCTTATATGATTAAAGGCAGGCATGCCCTTTGAAACATGCTGGGAGATGAACATATATTTTTGAAATTTTGATTTCAAATATTGCAAAACTAAGCATAGATTTTTAAAAAAATGTGACTAATGCTTAACTCATAATCCATGAGAAAATTACAAAACTTCTTCGTTGCCTGATCTATACTAAGACGTGAGATCTGAGTAAAAAATTTCTGAACACGATATTAATATTTGTTTACGTTAACGAAAAAAAAAAACATTAACAAAATATAAGCAAGGAAGTGACATATTACAGCTGTGCTTGTTGCGAGAACAATCTAATATTTCTATAGTTGTTGAGTTTTACGAACTTAGTAATCCGATGTAGAAACTAAAGGATGAGTATAAAAAAATACCCCAACTTCTTAGGTCTATAATATCAAAACCAAACGAACCAATCAAATGAACCGTGGAACCGCGATGTTTGTTTACCATACATTCATAAATGTTCAATGGCGTCCGTAATTCTCGTTTTAAGGTCGTCAATGTTAGCCNCGATGTTTGTTTACCATACATTCATAAATGTTCAATGGCGTCCGTAATTCTCGTTTTAAGGTCGTCAATGTTAGCCGGCAATGGTGGACGAAATACTTTATCCTTTATGTACCCCCATAGAAAAAACCGCACGGGGTAAGATCCGGGCTTCTTGGGGGCCAGTGATGAAGAGCCTGGTCACCCGTTGCTCCTCGACCAATCCAGTATGGCGGCAACATCTCGTCCANCTTGGGGGCCAGTGATGAAGAGCCTGGTCACCCGTTGCTCCTCGACCAATCCAGTATGGCGGCAACATCTCGTCCAGGTATATGCGAACAGCTAGGTGCCAATGGGGTCGCGCACCATAAAGGAAACATCATACCTTCCCCTTAAATTTACGNTGTATATGCGAACAGCTAGGTGCCAATGGGGTCGCGCACCATAAAGGAAACATCATACCTTCCCCTTAAATTGACGTGTCGAATGCGAGCTCGCTACCCCTTCACCACCTCAAACCTAGAGTTACGAACGCCATCCAAACCGTAACATCGGACATGCTGACGAGAGTGTGGAACGAGTTTGATTATCACGTAGATGTCGTTCGGGCCGCTCATGGTGGTCACATTGAACATTTATGAATGTATGGTGAACAAACTTCACGGTTCCACGGTTCATTTGATTGGTCAATCAAGTTTTTTAGGTTGTTTGGTTTTGATATTTTAGACCTTTAAAGTTGTGGTATTCTTTTATACTCATTCTTTAGGGACCCCGGAATTTCGCGAAAAGATTTATGCACATGCTAGATTACAATACCCTATGGGCATACCAGCAGTTTTCGTTTGCTAATTGGCGGTATGTCGTTGTGAGAAGACGCTTTCTTTCTTGGCTGGCCAATCGGAATAAGGAAACTCAGATACTGCACGTCTGTGGTTTCGCGACCAGACACCTAAGATGTGGAACACGTACATCATCCAATGACGAAAGTGGATCTGATCTAAAGTGTAATGAAATACAACTGGTCATGAAATCTTTTTCGCGAAATTCGGGTGTCCCTATGTATAGTTGGACATACAATTACGGACATGAACGTAACAGAGAGTTCTGTATCTACATTTTCGATATTTAGATTGTATCGACAACCTGTATAATAACCGTACCTGTATTAACAGTCTAGATGGGTTATGGGGAGCTTACACAAATTTGGTTGCTATGAATATATTTGTTATCAGTGTTAACAGCAAACTGAGGGTGCGTATCTTAGCCTCTAGTCCCATGGCTAACACTGGGTTGAGGGGGGATGTTAGAGCTACGTGCCAACGCCTTGTCGGGCTGAACGCAATGCTGGAACTCAGCTTCCGTAGCCGCCAAGATCCGGGTAAACAAAGCGATGCCAGGTAGTTGGCGTACGTTACGGTGAGCGGGTGAGACCTTGTTGTTCATGCGTCGAGGTTATGTCGACGTGTTTACAAATAACCCCCGCAGCGCTGCGCCCTGGAATAACACACGGCCGCCAATAAAAGTGGTGGTGGTGGGCAAGCAGTGAAACCGCCGTGTGGTAAACAAGGTCATTGGCGAGGTAAGTCTGTCGCACACAGCTTGTCGGGGAAACTGCCGCCGCAAGTGCTGGGGGCGTTATGGATACCGCTCTACGCAACAACAGAATAACATATCCCCATCTTTGCCTTCTCGGCACCTAATAACGTGCGTCTCGTCAAACCAACTGGCTGAAATACATGTCTTAAGGGGATTCCATAGAAACGTGTTGTCTGTAAAACCGTTGCGCGTATGCAAGTATTTCGGCAAATAACTGTTCTAGAAATGAGTTTTTTTTTTCAGGAAAAGTAAAAAATAACAATAATCTACAATCCACTGTCTTTCATCGCGTGTAGTAATATGCTACTGTTACACATCTAATTTGCGAGAAATGTAACTTGCCACAGTGCTTCCTTAAGACCAGATGTGACCTTGCGGCGTTTCAAATAGTTTACAAGGCGTTCCCCTTAACGCTATATAGCGAATATTTCGCAGATAAATTTGTTTTATCGTCACGTATAGTTACAAAAACTTACACCCTAATAAATTACTTTATTCAGGTTTATAATTGCTTAAGAGATTTCCGGCGTTATTGGGAACATAGATAAATTTAAAAAAAATAACTGTATGTTAAAAACGGAGATCTCATTCCGCAATGAACAACGCCTACTAATCCACACACGCAACGCCTGATCTGTACAACATTATTGTTTTCTAACGTCTACGCGTGAGCTTACAGGCGAAGCGAAGTTTGTGTTCCTATGTCTGCTCTAAAACATTAATAAAAAAAGAGTTAATTAACGTTTGCTGAACTTTGTTCACTAAATAATAATAATGGCATGTGGGGAGTGCACCCAGGGCAAGGCAACACCCTCCGAGTGACCGTCATCCCCGAGCATGACAGAAGTGAGACCCTAGAATGGAGCGGCGCTGGAATGCAAGGGCGGGGGAAGCGGGGGTACCCCGAGAAAGCCCGCCGGCAAGCGGCATCGTCCAGCACGATTCCCACATGCGAAGATCCGGGAGTGAACCCGCCGGGGATCGAACCCAGATCGCCGTGGTGGGGAGGCGAACGCCCTGGCCACTACGCCACCGCTGCTCCCTGTTCACTAATTGTAACCGGCTTGACATCGCTGTTGTCTGTTATCTCCAGTTTGCGTGGTTTGTTCTGTAGTGTTGCCTTTCGGGGAAGCCACGCTGTTGGGCTGCACATTACCCTCTCGCCATGTTTATAAAAAGGTTAAACCATAATTCATTACGTCGAACAATTTTTTTTTATAAACGATATGTATCTCTATATAAATTTAGCTCCGGAGTAGTTTTATGACTGTGCTCAGATTCGTTGAAGTAACGCATTAGACTGCACCGAAATTACAGACATGCATTATCGGCGAAACTGCATGACCACTACGACAAATCACATCCACTTACACTTCTCTTAGGAATTATTTGACAATAAATATTACCTGGTAAGGATTTAATGACAAATTTGTTTTCAGGGCAGCAATGAAAATAAAAATATGCATATTTAATTTTCAGATAAAATTTTATTGAAACGATAAGTATTATTGATGAAGGTATGACAACGGAATAATTGGAATTTGTGTACAACAGAACAGGTTTATGTAACCCAACGTGATACCAAAATAGTAATTCCTCACTTGGAACTCACATGTGTACATATCCAGCGAGTTTAAACTCTTTCTTCTCGCTTCAAGCCTTAGGCATTTACCTGTTACGTTCTTTTGGGAATACTGCTTGTCGCCACATTGTTCGAGGTATCTCTGGCGATCTGACAAATGGACGGTAATGTTTTCGAACCAATTTCCGTTTTCCAATTTTCATGTTTGTAATGTGTTCTTTCCATTTATTCCACTCGTTCGTTCACGCTTTTCATTCTTAAACCATCTATGATATCAGCGTTACTTTTCTTTGTGTTGTTGGTATTACAGACTTGTTTCTGGTTTTTAGCGGCCATGTTTTGCTGCCGCATGTCACTGCTAGTGATACTGGTGTTTTATAAATCTCTTACAGTATTTCTCCTGAATATCCTTAGCATCAAGCGTACAAAAGGAATGTCACAAACTCATTCACTATTAATGCATTTGTTACGGAAATGTGACCGAGGTTGCCCATTCTTCTTGGCGATTACAAACGGGACGATATTTACGACGATTCCACTTCCAAGGATCTCTCCGTTCGTCCTTGGGGATTCCCGCTCGATTATCCTTTGCATTCTACATTAGGAAAATAAAAGATGTGGTAGTTTCATGATGCTATTGTGTTGTTGCAAAGTTGTATTACAATAGCTGCGTGCTGAATTTTGTAAAAATTTGACCATTTTATCTGAGTGGTTTCTGCTTTAATTTAAGAAACAATACAGGGTGTTTCCACAAGTGCCGTATTTTTTTTTAAAGTTTTCTATATAGTGTACTATATTTCCGAGAGTAAACATGGCGTAAAACATTGTACTCTGTTAATTATTAAAAAAAATGAATGTATGTTAATAAAAATATTATATAGCAGCTAAAGATCGTGTAAGCACAGTTCATATTTTCGTTTATATTATTAAAACAAAAATTGGGAAGATATTTGACAAACATTTATTTGTAATACTTCAATTGTAGTTTTTTTATGTTTACAGCATACTGTTTTATGAAACACACGAAAAAAAAAATATATATACACTTATCTATATTTAAAATATGTTCTTAATAAGTGTGAAGTCCACAGACTCTGTTAAAAAAAATACCGTTGGCTTTGTATATTCCGCAACAAAGTTTTGTAAACGTTAATTCTAGTTTTCTTTCAATGCGAGAGAAATAATCATCATAACAAACAACTTATTAAGAACGGTTTCTGTAGTTGGGTTGAGAAATTTGGGCAGCTCTTAAAAGCGAAGTCTCGAGGGCCGATGAGGGTGAAGTGAAGTAAGCATTGAGCAGCGCCGGAATGCAAAGGCGGGGGAGATATGAAATCCCCGAGAAAACCCGCCGACCAGCGTTGTCGTCCTGTACGATTCCCACTAGCGAAAATCTGGGACTGACCCGGCCGGGGATTGAGCCCGGTTCGCCTTGGGCGGGAGGCGAGCAGTCTAACCGCTCAGCCACCGCGGGCCATAGCGCTTCTGGAGTTTTAACATAGAACATACCAACTCCTCCCGTTAAAGCCTGTTTATTGCGGTTTACTTGCCATTAAAAATAACTTTTGGAAAAAGAGGGAGCGGTATTCATATATGACCATTTCGAAAATTTTTATAAGCTTTATATTTATAATTTGGTAAATTTCTGAGCTGTCATCTCTTAGGACACATAACTGCAGATTTTAGTTTATCTGAAGAAGTATCAGAAAGGAATTTGTAACAACAAAGAATGGTTTCAACGGAAATGTACATATGTCTTCTCCAGAATTTCGTGAAACTGTTATTTCTAAAATATATATTTTATGACGAGCAGCAACAGACTTACACAAAATGACTTTGTCTTAATGTGTATACATGGTATCTTTTACTCTCGGTTCTATGCGTTGTATTCGATCCTTAAAATTTTAGATTACATAACTTTTTTAAAAAGAAATATTTACAAAATTCTGTTGTAGAACTTGAGTTTTGTACCTTTCCCCACAGCGCAGTCTTAACATTTGAACTATGAACGTATATAATATTAGTGTATAGTTACTTAGCAAGTCACATAATTTACGAACCATTGTTAATTTTTGTTTTATTTCAAATTATACGTTTCAGATATAACGCCTGTCCTGCAATTTAACGTAAATAAAGATCTCAATCTCGATGGCGACATTATCAATTTGTTTTCACGCTACGTTAAATTAAGCATTCGATAAAAGAATCCACTATAACAAGCGAGACTTTTCCTTACCTCACACCGGTACTGTTGAGTACCCGCAACTTGGCCTAAAATATGGTTAGATGTTTTAGGTCATGTGACTTATAGCCAAGTTCATTATGCTAAATATTTTAGGCTAAGCTACTTTTGGCCACATATTTTTTAGGCGAAATGACTTAATGCCACGTAATTTTAGGCCAAGCTACTTTAGGCCAAATAATTTCATACCAAGTGACTTAAAGCCTAATGTTATTAGGCCAAGAGACTTAAGACTAAAATTTTTTAAGCCATGTCTTAAGGCCAAATGTCTTAAGGCCAAATCATTTTAGGCCGACTTCAGGATAAATGATTTTAATGAGTTGTTTGAAATATTCTTGCAATGGGGGTGAATGATTAATAAAACTGCTTTGAACATACTTCATTAATACACTATGTCGTCATTGCTACACGTGTAGCAATGGAGTATGTTCAAAATACTTAACTTAATTGAATGTTTTAAGACCAAGCGGCTGTTTTGATGCTACATTAGGCGAGATGTTCGAGGCACAGCGACGGGCACGCGTACTGCGTAGCGAAAGCCACATTTTTGCATTACATAGTTCAATTAAATTAATTTATAAAGTATACAGTTTTTTTTTAATTTGCTGCATTGTTGGAACATGTAACAAAAAAGCAAAAGTTAATTATAGAGAACACCTACTTTTTTGAAGGAGGCATAGTAGATCCACAAAAGTTATATAAATGACTTTGCACACCTTACCCGTTTCATATTTAGGAGGGCGTAATAATAAAATAAGCAGAACGTTGAAAATAAAATAGATAATAAACGAGGAGTTCAGCCGCTTTGTTTAGGTCGGATGCCATGTTGTATAGTCCTGTAATGCTGTGGTACATAACGTTAATCGGCAGTCACCTGTTTGTTGTGGATGTGTAGACGTTACCGTAGGTTAGTTGCAGTTTTGATGCGCCGATATACCGGCGTCAGTTGCGGACACCAGGCGAAGGTGATACCTGAGTCTCCCTGAAGTAGGTGCGAGCTCCCAGTCTGTTACGGGCGGTGATTGCCCAGTGTGATGAATATCACCGCAACTGCGTCGACCGCGACTTAAGGAAGCACGTAGCTCCCTCGTCCGAACACCCCTCGGAGTGGCACATCACTCACTTCCTTCCACACCTTGCAAATTACTTTCGCGTGTGGAGTGGCGCCCCAAGCAAGCTCACTTCTGGCTTCGCCGGTCCTCGAACTACCTACCCCTATATCGCCCATTTCTCACGCAATGCTATATCAAATAGACATCTGATCTAAACTAAAACGTGCATTTTTTTTTAGGGTTTTTGGGAACCAACAGTAAATAAATAAATCACGCGTTTCTCAAAAAGTGTGTTCAAAACGTATAAATTCCACGTAAAAAAAACTCGTTATATGATTTGAATTAATACTTGCCAAAACTCCGCTTTTAAAGTTTTCGTCAAATATATAACATAATACAAAAAACGTTTACAAAAGATAATCGTAGGAAGGTGAAACGCACTCATTTAATTAATTTTTTATGAGTTTAGCAAACATTTTAAAACTACATTTTACGGATATTCGCAGATAAGAAATGCATGGTACTTCAAAAGAAATTTTTTGCAGTATTTTTTTTTGTCTCTGTAAGTACGTGTACTTTTTTTTATTCTACATCACAAAACAAGTTATTTATTTATTTAATTTTTTACATGTCGTAATGCTAAAAATAAGGANTTTTTTTTATTCTACATCACAAAACAAGTTATTTATTTATTTAATTTTTTACATGTCGTAATGCTAAAAATAAGGAATCTAAATATTTATTTTCTTGAGGCGACGCTTCGCCTAGTGTCTACAAGTTTGACCATTTTCGGAGCTAAATGGAAATAAGTTGCCATTTTTTCTGTCAGTGCCATTAAGAAAGATTTATGTTGTAACTGCAGAAATGTTTTCTGAGCCAACATTTGTTTCTAGTTATTCATGTTGCAGAGTGTAAGGGTTTATTTAAGGGAATAATGTAAGTTCAGAAACTTTGCCCTGTTTTATTTTTAGTTTTAACACAAAACCTACATTTTTTTTTAAAATGTTCTTTTGTTTTGTCCGGAGCTGTACAAATACTGGACTGGTATAGCATATGACATACACGCGAATTCTAGTATGTACGCAGAGGTTTTTTTTTGTACAACTACCATCGTTCCCTCTTATTTTCCATACAAAATTTGTCTCGTTTGGTTGTGTACATTTGTGATCAAGTTCTACATATTTTGTGACCTGTAATCGGTGATAGAGACTTACACTGTAAACAAATAATTGGAACCTCGGTATAAATCTGAAGCGTGAAAGGCTTTTAAAAATGTGCAAATGTTATTCACTGTATGAAAAATGGTAAGTTAGAAAGATAAAAAAAAAACTAGCAGGTATAGCTGCATTCTAGCCTGCACAGGCCTGTACAGAGGAGTCACTTTAATTAGTACATTTGCTGTTGTGACGGCCAAAGGTCAATATTTCACGTTTAGCTGAAGTTGTGCATGATTTACTCCTAATTTTCTTTGAAACGTATTATTTGTTCGGCATTTTCAAGGGCGCTGCAACTAAATTGTGAACCAATAACGGGCTTTTACGATCCATATAATGCAAGCTTTAAAGTCCGGGCTATCAGAAAATCAAAGGGGGAAGTTTTTCCTGTCAAGTTAACACGAAGAAAAACAGAGTGACCATTTCCCGGTTGTCAGGTTATGTGAATGGCTAATAAGCTCAGTCTGGTGATAATGTTTACACAAAGTTCCCATTCATTTGACGTCAAACACCATACAGTTTAGTGTTAGGCTGAGAGGCCGGTTACGCCTCACAGGGGTGTGCATATTGAATAACTGGTTACTAACGCGTTAACCGTCTTCGCTGTTAGGAATAACACATTTCTACATTACAAAAATTCAACTGAAACACTCCAGCAATTGACATATTTTTTTAAGCTTGTGTCGAAATGTGGCCTAAATAACGTGCTGCGTGGTTGAGAACCAAACTTCTTCTTCTGAACGGGGCGGAAGTAATCTAACGTAAAGCTAGCGCTCTGGCGTGCAGACGGCTGCGGTGTCTAGCACGCGGGCGACTGCAAATGCAAGTTTTTCCCCGCTCCTAACGATGCGATGTGTTGCAGGGTCGACCTGCCCGGCAACAAGATGAAGGTGTCCATCCTGGTGCCGAAGCTGAAGCTGAAGTCCAAGTACTCCATCAAAGGACAGGTGCTCGTGCTCCCCATCACGGGAGACGGCGACATGACCATCAACCTGGGTAAATAGTTCTTACGTCCACGGTAACTCGCACTGAGAGAAAGGTTTTGTTGAATTAAACGATGTTTGTTTGGTGCGACCAAATGCATTGTTTGTATAGGGGGCAATGAAATAATTTGTTGCTGAAACCATATTATTTTTATTTCGTTGCCCCAAACCAAGATTTGGTTGGTGAAACTAAATATTTGTTTGGGTTTACGCACATCAAACAGTTTCGGTAAATATAAAAAACTTACAAGCCCGACTAAGACTCGAACCTAGATCACACGTGCCCGGGCGTGTCCTAGCAACCTAAGCTCAAGTGAGTACTGATGAATTGCGAATGTTTTCAATTACATAATATATTTCAAATACGCGATAACGTACGTAAATACATATTTCAGGCTTTATAACTTTACTGTTTGGTCTCCTGTTCAACAAATTTGATTAGGATTTTATACCATTACTAAACATAAGCAAAGGCACTAACAAACAGTGTTATTATAATCCTAATTGCCACAAAAACACAAACTCTCGAGCCTAGTTGATTCAACTTAATACTTTGTTGGCAGTCTAATTTCTTCTGGTTACGCACGGATTTTGGTTATTCGAGCGTGTATAGTTAAGATGAACAAAATTACTGCAATTGCTTCTCAAGTTTTGTTTACTCAACAAAACATTTTGTTGGCGCGACTAAATACATGTTGGTCCTATACAAAAAAAAATATTTCTTTGGCCGGAACAAATCTTTCTCTCAGTGGAGCCGAGGGCACCATGTGCCTATCTATCCGCACTCCCGAAAGCAGTTTTGATGAACGATCGTTTGGTTCCACCACGCGTTCTCTTCGGTGGCCCATCGTCAAATGAGGTTTGACTCGTGATGGCAGCGGTTGAATCTGCTCATGCTGGAGGAAATTTTGAGGGAAAACTTCTTCACAAAAATTGGAGAGGCAGTGAGCGGCGACACAGCTCCTGGACAGCCTAACCTAACCTAACCTTACCTAATCAAACCTAACCTAACCCAACCTAACCTAACCTAACGTAACCTAGACAGTGGAGTCAAGGGTGGCCTCATGAGTAGAGATCCGTTAGATTTAGCGAATTATTTCGAGGATAATCTAGACTTCAAACAGTTGTACATTAGACTCACATTTTGAATTGGATCGCAGTGTTGAATAGGCTGTTGACGAATTTGAGCTAAAATCTCAACCTACAAGAAAAAAAATACGGGATCCCGTACTACCTGTTCTGGGGTNACAATCTAGACTTCAAACAGTTGTACATTAGACTCACATTTTGAATTGGATCGCAGTGTTGAATACACGCTGTTGACGAATTTGAGCTAAAATCTCAACCTACAAGAAAAAAAATACGGGATCCCGTACTACCTGTTCTGGGGTAAAACTTCAGCTTCAGCCAATGAACAGCTGGCTGAGGCCCGAGTACACAAAGCGCTGCACAGTCGATCTTGCTGCCAGATGTTTCCAAGGAAATTTCCGGCTCTCTACTTACGACAGTTAAAAGAATAGAACGTCTCAGACATTGTACGGCAGCTCCAGAGCAAGGCTTCGTCTTCTGTCCAACTGACTTGTTAGCTGGATGCGTGCCGAGCTGATTAAATATGTCACAATTCCTGGCCCACGTGGGCTGTGTTTCAGCTTCAGCCCCTAAGAGTAACAGTCGCAGATCAGAACTGTCACGCTCCTTGCGAAGTTACACTGAAAATACAAAATGTTATATATCGTATAGGTACGGTGGTGGATTTCATAAGATAACTGCTTTAACTGATTCTGAAATGGAAAGAATTTATATTTGTTCCTGGTTTGGTAAAACATGCACACTCCAAAAATGAAACAGTTAAAATGGAGCCAATCTGTGACAACCTGTGAACACGGCTTCAATTGAAAAGTTGCACAGTACTGATTGTTATGGCGACGGAATTTGAGTAGTTTAATGATCGCCTTCAAAAGTTTTAAAATGGAGAATACTTGTGAATGTAGGTTATATTNCGACGGAATTTGAGTAGTTTAATGATCGCCTTCAAAAGTTTTAAAATGGAGAATACTTGTGAATGTAGGTTATATTTGAAACGTTGCGGAGCGGTTTGAACGCACAGTACTCGTTTATTACTTAAGAACGATTACTGTCCGTTCGGTATTTTACATATTTACTTATGCAGCGCCAAGCGAGCGCACAGAATAATGAGTAGAGTGGCCGCCTTGCGAACTCGTGCGTGTTTTGGGCCGTGGAGCAACCCCGCACAACCCCACAATTATTTATATATTATAAAATACATTCATTTGTTTAAATATAGATAAAAAACACTTTTCGTTTAANCGACGGAATTTGAGTAGTTTAATGATCGCCTTCAAAAGTTTTAAAATGGAGAATACTTGTGAATGTAGGTTATATTGGAAACGTTGCGGAGCGGTTTGAACGCACAGTACTCGTTTATTACTTAAGAACGATTACTGTCCGTTCGGTATTTTACATATTTACTTATGCAGCGCCAAGCGAGCGTACAGAATAATGAGTACAGTGGGCCACCTTGCGAACTCGTGCGTGCTTTGGGCCGTGGAGCAACCCCGCCCAACCCCACAATTATTTATATATTATAAAATACATTCATTTGTTTAAATATAGATAAAAAACACTTTTCGTTTAATATGTTGTGGACAAAATGTCATTCTTTATTTCAAGTACGACAGGAAAG
>NQII01004305.1:56391-179262 GCA_002778355.1 Clitarchus hookeri | reverse complement strand
GGGGGGGGGGGGATAATAAAAGCACACGTCATATCGGCAGACATGGCATCGTGAAACTGATTCCCAGTTTATTCAGTTGATTCGCCAGTCCGTAACAGCCTCTGAATTGACTTTCCATGACTAGTATTTTTTCACTGACTGGTATCCCTGATTCGAGATCACAGTGTAGATTTCATGTGAAGGGAGGGGGGGGGATTACTTAATTTGATTGTAAAACAGAAAGGACTTAAAAATTTTTCCCTTGTCGGGCACACTCTAAAATAGAAACAGTTAAAACTGCTCCAAACCAGTGAATTTGATTGACTGCATATCTGCAGAAAATGTTCCCACTTGAATCAGCAAAATTCAACTTTATCATTTTAGTTGCTGGTATTCCCTGACTAAACAGTGATTTATACTAATTTCTAGTGAATTTCACTGGCGTGGCAGTAACATCTCAGTGCACTTCCCCTCATTCGCCAGTTGACGACACTTCATTGACTGGAGATCTAGTAAAATGGTTCTGCTTACTGAAATCACTGATTGAGATATAGAGTGTGCATGCTGTATGTGAAACTCATTTTGACTTCGTGTGTGTGTGTCGGCGTGTTGCAGATGAGTTCACGTCGACGACCGATCACGACATCACGTACGTGGAGAAGCAAGGAGTCAAGTTCATGCGCATGCTAACGCCGAACATCGACTACAACATCAAGTCGGGCAACTTACACTTCACGAACCTCTTCAACAACGACAAGGTCCTGGGTAAGCCAGCAGCACGACTTTTCCTAACGGCCGTTGTCCCAAGCCGATTAAAAGTGCTCGTCACAAAAAAAAAATCATCATTTTGTATTTGTACAAAACGCTGTTCCGACAGCAAAAAAAAAAAAAAACTAGCTTGCATGGTTTTTACTTTATGGCATGTCAAACTCACAATTTTGGTGGTTTTTTCGGACGTAAAAATAAAAATAAACGAAATCACAAACCGACAATTTAGCAACGGAAATAAAAAGTTAATGTTATAAATAATTTTAAGGTGTGATATGCAAACCTTTTCTTATAAAAAATTGTAGGCTGTTAAAAATAAAAATAATTCAATAATTTTACTATTTTGAATAGTCTATTTGAAAAAAAAAAAAAATTATAGCATAATTTTAAATATTCCTTGAAGTAACTCGTGAAATCACATTTCAATGTGAATGATCGCATTTCAATAGTTGTGTTAGTTTTATTGTTTATAGGCAACAAAAACATTAAAATTGTGTTTATGACAGGTGGTTGTGTAAAACGTGAGCCGTCTATACCGTTTATTTTTTTTCACCTGAGGAAATAGTACTTGTAAGTAATGTCGTACAAGTTAAACAGTATTTCGTATGATTATAAAATAATGAATTTTTCTGTGTCCAGCACCCAAAGACGTAGCTCTTACAAGTGAATGTCCCGTCCCGCACGTAGAAAGCTACTGACGCGATTGTTTGGAATCTCTGGGGAAAGGTACTCGTGAGAAGGCGATGCACGCAGGCCACGTTCACGACCTTGTTCGAGCTGCCATTGTAAAGCGATGCAGCTGTGTTCCAGAGGCTACGTCCGAGGTGACCTTGAAGCCAAGTAGTAAGGAAGCTGAGCACGGGCGCATCCCGCAGCCAGGAAGTTGTGGATTCGATCCGTCACTCCAGCGAAGGCGCGTAAAGGCCTGCCAACAACTGCGATATCCCCAAACTGAGTCTCGTTGAAGGAATTTTGCACGTCTTGAGGCCTAGAAGTGTGGGAGCGCTAGGGGCGACCGAGACGTGCGCGTCAACTATCTCGTCACCTCTACGCGCAAGGCACTGAACTGGCGTGCAGTCTTGCCGTCGATAACGCTGCCTCTACGAGACTTTCAGCGGAGACCCTACCTTTTGATGACGTAATAATAAAAGTAGTAAAGATTTAATGCACGTCCCTATTCCTTTTTTTATATTTTTTTTTATGTTACGTACCGGAATGTTTATACCTGAAAATGACCGCAAAAAAAAACATCTAGCACCCCCACGCTTTTAGGCTTCAGGCGTGCAAAATTCCTTTAACCAGGCGGCCGGCTTGAATACTCTGTGACGTCGAGATTCGGACGAGTCCAAGTCCACGGGTACGGCAGATGGTAGACGGGTCTAAAAGGAGACGTTTTACCGTACGTAAGCGTCATTTCCTATCTTTCGACTCGGCTTGAGTCATAGGGCCATTCCGGCATTGACAGGACACCTACAGAAAACTCACAAATGTTCAAGAGATTAAAATTATTTTCTACACTTTAACATATTATCTCTTATTTCGCCGTGTTCTGAAATAACAGCACGAGAAAAAAGTATTACAACGGAGAAAAATTAGTTTTCGTAAATTAATAAATCAAACAAACTAAATTAATATTTTTTTGCAGGCCGTTCACTTTTCCTCGACATACTCAATAAACCAAACTAGATCTGGGTTTACGATTATTCGAAAATTATAAATTAAGAACTATGCATTAACCTCATTTCTCGTGCATTGAAATCCGTCGTCTGGATTTGCGGTTGGCAATTCAGCCTGATATGTCTTTAGGTCAATGAAAACTTGCGACAAGCCTGTCCTTGTTCATTTTTGTTCCAAGGACTAACTTCGTACGAGACAACCATAGGTGTACAGATTATTATTCAAAGCAAACATTTTCTAGCAGAGAAGCGTATTACAGGGAATTTAATTTACAAATATAATAATTTAACTTATAGATACATACTCGTGCACCTTTNTTTTTTTTTATGTTACGTACCGGAATGTTTATACCTGAAAATGACCGCAAAAAAAAACATCTAGCACCCCCACGCTTTTAGGCTTCAGGCGTGCAAAATTCCTTTAACCAGGCGGCCGGCTTGAATACTCTGTGACGTCGAGATTCGGACGAGTCCAAGTCCACGGGTACGGCAGATGGTAGACGGGTCTAAAAGGAGACGTTTTACCGTACGTAAGCGTCATTTCCTATCTTTCGACTCGGCTTGAGTCATAGGGCCATTCCGGCATTGACAGGACACCTACAGAAAACTCACNGTCATTTCCTATCTTTCGACTCGGCTTGAGTCATAGGGCCATTCCGGCATTGACAGGACACCTACAGAAAACTCACGAATGTTCAAGAGATTAAAATTATTTTCTACACTTTCTATCTCTTATTTCGCCGTGTTATGAAATAACAGCACGAGAAAAAAGTATTACAACGGAGAAAAATTAGTTTTCGTAAATTAATAAATCAAACAAAATAAATTAATATTTTTTCGCAGGCCGTTCACTTTTCCTCGACATACTCAATAAACCAAAAA
This sequence comes from Clitarchus hookeri, assembly GCA_002778355.1. Taxonomy (NCBI): domain Eukaryota; kingdom Metazoa; phylum Arthropoda; class Insecta; order Phasmatodea; family Phasmatidae; genus Clitarchus; species Clitarchus hookeri. The sequence goes on along the minus strand of NQII01004305.1, from coordinate 175,957 downwards.
TTGATCTGGGTTTACGATTATTCGAAAATTATAAATTAAGAACTATGCATTAACCTCATTTCTTGTACATTTAAATCCGTCGTCTGGATTTACGGTTGACAATTCAGCCTGATATGTCTTTAAGTCAATGAAAACTTGCGACAAGCCTGTCTTTGTTCATTTTTGTTCCTAGACTAACTTCGTACGAGACAACCATAGGTGTACAGATTATTATTCAAAGCAAACATTTTCTGGCAGAGAAGCGTATTACAGGGAATTTAATTTACAAATATAATAATTTAACTTATAGATACATACTCGTGCACCTTTTTCAATATGCGTGATGCTACCATTACTGTAAATAACATTTCCCGCCACTTCTCTCTGTTCTGGACACCAACATACAAAATAACACATGTTTATTTCTTCTTTACACGTAATGTTATGATTTATAACGCAGTTGAAAACGCTTAATTTTTCTATTTAAACCGATCTTTACACCGTATGATGGGACGCAATTCAGATCATTAAATTAAAAGCCATTTATGTCACCAGATATGTTGCATGCTAGCATTTTCTCTGTCATTGTTAACTGTATTTACACAGTATCTGGAAATGCAAAGTTTATTTCCATTCTTTATTAGTAATTTTTGAATATTATTTTGTATTTACGCATTGTGTAAGACTGGCAGCTCCATTACTGATCTCGTTCCTGCTGTTAAAGTGTATCTCGTGCGATCTAGCGGCGGCACTAAAAACCATATGTACGCGTTACGCTCTGGCGGTAACTCAGTAATATAAGAAGGCTATGAAGAATGATAGGTTTTTTTTTTTTGCCACAGAAAAAGGCGTTTTCTGCAATGTACCCATGGGAAAGAACAACGCAACACACTTCTTATAAAAAGTATTAAAAAATATTTCGCAAATAAACGACGTTAGCTTCATAACATTCTTCATATAAAACGTTTACATCCTTTTAAATATTTCAGAAATATAACTTTGATCCAACGCGGTTTTATGCAAACAATAAAGTTCAAAGCAAGACCAGTTTTAAATTATGTTGCTAGGAACTACGTAAATGTTGTAGTGCTGTATAGCTCTTGTAAGAGCAGGATAAACACCAAAGTAATAATTAAACCCTTGACAGTACTAGTTTTACCTGCAAGAGCAAACAAACTGTACCAGGACGAATTACGTATGAATACATAGGAAGCCAAAATAAATTATATTCTTATTTTAAAATGCCATGTTTTTCATAAAGAAGTAACCAATATTTTGTACTTAATATTACAATGCCGGATTTTTAAATAGCAAATAAAAGTAGTCTACGCCCCATTGTATATCAAATAGGAGTTGCAAAATAAAAAAAAACTAACATAATCAAACGCGCGCGCCGTATAGATTTATTGCTTTTCAAAACAACAACATTGACACTGCGGGTCATTGCCCACCCTTGTGGGGTAATGGCACGTATATATTTTTCCCATATTCACTTTAAACAAAAGCAAACAATGTATATATTTTGAAAATAGTTTCTTTCTATTTTATTCAAATTTGAAGCGTAGTTAAAAGGGGTGCCCAAGATAGCAAATAAACTTAGTTGTGTTATCTGATCACATTATTTATTAGATGGATTGCATCTGGTAAGCGAATAAAACATTCAGTTTGAAAACACGAAAATAAAGATTCAAATAATCAAGCTGGACCATGAACAAGCTAATAATATCTCTTCATATAAGATAATATAAATGTTTCAAAACCTTTTTGTTAACGCGTATCACATAGAAACATAAAAAAAAGGAAGGGAAAAAAAGAAAGGAAAAATGAACAAAGTAACCACTTCGCAACAAATGTGTGATCATGAAACAAACGAATGGGGTAATGGTCCGCGCCATTTTTCCGTTCAGATTCAAAGTACATACTAGTTACTAGATTTAGGTATCAAAAGATACGTTACTGTTAAAACTAATTTTTAAAAATATTTGTTAACATAAACTTTTACATTTTATCTCTATCAAGAAGCATGGAAGTGTTGAGAAATATTATTAGATTGCGTACCTTTGTTATTCTTTAAACGCACGCCATTCGAACACTTGAAAACTCCGCGACACTAACCTAACTTCTAGGAAGTTCTTTCCGCTGTCGCTAGAGCGCAGCATTATGTCCGTTTGCGGGAACTTTTCTGTGGCTCGAAAAACAGCGCGGGCCGTTATTCCACTGCGTGTCCCTAAGCGGTGCATTAGATAAGCAACGAAGTCGTCGATTCACGGTTTAAAAATAATTAGGGCTCATACTTCGCCATAGTCCTAGGACCTCCACAACTTTCAGTCTGACCCTGCGTTAAGTTTTCAAAATGTTGTGGTACGAAGAGAATAGCTTCAAATAGACCACTGCACCTGGTTGTACGACATACACAAATCATTAAAATGTAGCACACAAAACTACCAAATTTGTCAGAAAAGTATGGTATATGTTAACTTTGAGAGAATAATGCATTTATTTTGTAGCGCTTTAATATTATGCCATAATTTACTTACCTTAAAGTTTAAGTAAATCAATTTAAAAGAGTTAAATTTCAATCAAAATTTAAGTGCATTCCATTGTGCACGCTTCAGAAAACACATTTTGTAAAAAAAAAAATAAAAATTGTATTATTATAGTAATTACTTTGGTTGTGTATGATTATGTATACAATTTAATTTAAATGATTGTCTTCATGCAGATACATTTCAGTCACTAAAGTTAATAACTAAAATTAATGTATCTAAAACTATTGAACTTTTACAATTATTCTTAACATCAGTACCAATATTTTCGTACCGTATAGGCCTATAAAATCATATTTATATTTCCCCACTTAACAAAGGGTTTTATCACAAAATGTACTTTATAAAGTATCCAGAGTAGAAATACGGTAAAATTTTAATTAAAAGAAAAAAACTCTAATGAACAGAATTTTAAAACATTAAATATAAGGAAATTTTTGCAAAATATTTCCCAGCGTTAGAGGATAAAATTAATTCTGCTTTCATTTCTCACGTTTACGGTGCTGCGCGGAGCTTCTTTTTGAAGAGGTGTGTACGCTGTACAGTCGNCATTCTGCTTTCATTTCTCACGTTTACGGTGCTGCGCGGAGCTTCTTTTTGAAGAGGTGTGTACGCTGTACAGTCGGGTGCAATACCCCAATGGGAAGCACACGTTATTACCTACGTCTGCCGAGTTACACGGCCACGCCTACCAAGTAACACTATTTATACCAACAGCCGACATACGAGTTACAACCCCCGCTGATCCTTGAGTAAGTGTCATGGTGCTGTGAATTCTCTGAGCCAACGCGACAGTGGCACACACAATCACAGCAACNTTCCGGGGCAACAAGGCGCTTGAACTGCGCTGAATTGTGTTCGAAATACGCGTTTTCCCGCGAAACTATTAAACGCGCTTCCAATGTGCTGATCAACGAAAGGAACTCGCACTTCAGACAAGGGCTTTTGAGTGCTTTCAAGACTTCAGGTAAATTTGAAACGCCTTTTCAAGATTACTCCAAAATGGCTAAAAACAATTTTTTTTTTCAAAGCGCTGTATTTCAAAATATACGCGCCAGATACATACAAAAACTACATAAGCGCCCTGCATTGAACCTTCCCACAGACTTTCCACCCTTATAATAATAGGGTCACCGCTGAGAGTCGCACAGGTACTCGCAGTGCGACTAGAACACTGCTCTTAGTGGCGATGGCGTACTTCATGCGCGAGGCAGTGTCGCCCTTATCGCTCCCGCGCTTCTCGGCCTCAAACACGGAAGAAAGTTCCAGATGGGCGGGAGCCTTAACTTCTCGAAGCAGACGCCAGTTCTGGAAATAACTATGATGTTGCAAATTGAGTTTTTCCCATGAATGAGGCCGCTTTTGCTAACTAACGTTTTACTGGTCGTTAACCAACACGTTGAAATGTAATATTCTCAAATAAAAACTTAAATTTTTTGAGATTACTGGTTTCGAAAATACACGACTAACTTGAGGTATTGCTTTAGCGGCATTCATTACTTGTTTTAGAATAGTTTGTAACTTCGTTCTCAACTCCACCAATATGTTTATTAGAAGAAATCACAGAAGTAACAAAATGACATATGCTCTTCCCGATTAATTAAGCACTTTTGAAGTCAACATTTGAAAAATATCACTACCCTTACCTGCATATGTATTTAACGGGAAAGCAACTTTCAAGCACCCAGNGAAGTCAACATTTGAAAAATATCACTACCCTTACCTGCATATGTATTTAACGGGAAAGCAACTTTCAAGCACCCAGCAAAGTTGATGACGACGAAGAAGGGAATGTAGTTCCATCACTTAAGTTGAATAGCAAATGTTAGGTAAACGTTTGTGAATACTGAAATTGTTTATTTTGCTTTTCGTATTTTTTTATAGTGCATACAAGAGCAAGAATCAGCAAGTTTGTAAAAATATTTATTTTTCTAATAATTTCGTAGTTTCGCTTGACCGGCGCATGGGTGAAGTGATCNGAAGTCAACATTTGAAAAATATCACTACCCTTACCTGCATATGTATTTAACGGGAAAGCAACTTTCAAGCACCCAGTAAAGTTGATGACGACGAAGAAGGGAATGTAGTTCCATCACTTAAGTTGAATAGCAAGTGCTAGGTAAACGTTTGTGATTACTGAAATTGTTTATTTTGCTTTTCGTCTTTTTTAATAATGCATACAAGAGCAAAAACCAGCAAGTTTGTAAAAATATTTATTTTTCTAATAATTTCGTAGTTTCGCTTGACCGGCGCATGGGTGAAGTGATCNCCAGCAAGTTTGTAAAAATATTTATTTTTCTAATAATTTCGTAGTTTCGCTTGACCGGCGCATGGGTGAAGTGATCAGACCCATGTCGATTTCAAACATAGTGGAAGAATACACCAAGTGCACACAAGTCAAAGGGTTTTATAAGTACTCAGTTTACCGCGAAGGGCTAGTATGCAGTGTTTGACAAACTTAGCATCCTCGGAGAATACTTATATATATATATATATATAGGGCCAGCGACTTTTCACGTAAAAATCGGAGCACACAGTAGACTTCACTACTGCATACACATACCTCAGCTGTTGTTATAGCCTCCATTGGCTGCTGGGTGCCGTATCCGTCTTTGACCAAGCCACTCAGGACTAAGTAACTCCGACACTGAACCTTCGTGATTCGTGCGCANTTGTTATACCTCCATTGGCTGCTGGTGCCGTGTCCGTTTTTGACCAAGCCACTCAGGACTAAGTAACTCCGACACTAAACCTTCGTGATTCGTGCGCAAACTGTTTACGCGGGCCAGAACATTTTTTTTTAGCCAATCAAAGAAGCTGGACGACCCTACAGTGCTTTGGACTGTTTCTTGTCTCGAAATATTTTCGAGAAATATCACTGCCCCTACTCACATATAATGTTTGGAAACTCAGTAGCCAGTCAATTGTTACATACTCAGCAATCACGCGCCTGCTTCCTACGATACTCATTCTACACGCGCGATAGCACCGTCTTGTTCTGCAGGTGTTGTAACCCCCAACTTTGAACACAGTTATTTTATACGTAAATACATTTCCAGATATAAGTGTATATAGGCTTTTCACGGTAAAGTGAGCACTTTTGAAAGCCCTCGCGTTTGGAATAATAGTCAATAAATATGTTTTATTTTAGCCCTTGACGTTTACTTCCGGGTGCAGTTGAATATTCACACGGTGTTTATTACTTACGTGACAATATTTATTTTTAAAAAAGGTGGTTAAAGGATAAAAAAAATGGCTAATAGGAAAAAGTAGCTAGTGCCTCAAAAGTGTTCGCTTTACCGTGAACAGTCTGTACAAGGCTTTTGTGTTGCTATTGGTCCAATGAAACTACGTATGGAGTTTGGGCNGGTCCAAAGAAACTACGTATGGAGTTTGGGCTCTGAGTTTCCGAACATCCCTTTACATTGATACCTAATTATTGTTGATGTCTCATAAACAACTTGTGTTCTTGATCTCATGACGAATTCATAAAATATTCTTACATGTAAGATGTGAGTGGTGTTGCGCCGAACGGCGCGAACGTTCGTCTCGGTGCACTTTGTGACGGCAGTGTGGTTGTCCGTGGTGTCGCAGGCGACAACATGAACAAGTTCCTGAACGAGAACTGGCAGCTGGTGATCACGGAGCTGGGGCCCACGATCGGCGAGGTCATCCGCACCATCGTGGACAGCATCCTGCACGGCGCCGTCGAGTCCACGCCCTTCGACGTCATGTACCCGGAGAAGCTGTGAGGCCGCCCCCGAGTCCACCAGCGTCGCTGCAGACAACCACCCTCATCACCTACCGACCGGGACACACTCTAGTGCGAGGATTCCCGGAGCACGCACCAACTCGCCGCGGAACGCAAAAATGCACAGACAGTGGTGGACCAGTTGGACTGGAGCTTAGCTAAAATGCACGTTGAGAAATAAACTGCTTTGAACATTCCGCTTCTTTTGCATAGAACGTCTGTACACGACAAAGACAGAGACACATCTAGGAGGTTATTGTGTGAATGGGACTACTTACTAATCAGTGGTGTGACAATTATGACGAAAAAAAAGGAATGTCAGGAGGGGGTGGGGGGTTAGTACTTTTCCCCTCCCTAAACTTAGTAAAGTGCGCCAAAATGTCAGTAAATGAGCTCCCAATCTGTTTTTTTTTTCCTTAATTCATTTTGATATATTGCATACAATCTCAAATTAATTTTTGTAATGTATATCTGATTTTTTTTATTTTTTTTTATTTTTTTATCTGGGTTATTGATTTTTCTCTATACTTCATGTAGCTTAATTTTTGTTTCGATCGCATACAATTTGTATCTATACGAGGGACACCTAAATACTACTCCCCTCCTAAGTTGAAGACTTTGTTTTGCCATTGTTGTCAAGAGCTGTGTAAGGAATAAAACTGAAAAATGCTCACAAATGCAGAAGAATTTATAGGGTTACCATAACATTTCACTTGTTCATTGTCTGCTGCTAGAAAGAGACACAAGAAAAATGAAAATTGAACTTCTGAATTAAAAGTGTATATTTCAGTGGTACTTCTGTTTTTTCATGCACTTAACCTGTTGTTCTTCAGAGAGTGGCAAATAAATGATGAAATGTGATTTTGTTTTGGAAAAATGTGTAAATACTGGTCGTGCCTTCAGTTCTGTAGACAATGTTCACATATTTCTTCTTCCTATGAATTCGTATTTATTTCTTGTATTACCATCGCTAGATAATGCAACTCCGAATGCAGTACCGAACGTACGCATGCAAACTTTGTGGTGAGACTATCATAAGGACACTCGCTCCACTTTTAATGAGAGAAACTCTAATATAACTTAAATTCCGCTAGCACTAGGCTGTAACAGAGTTCAGTGTTTGTCTCTATTTACTATTATGATGAGAAAAACTTTTTATCTTTTGGGTTGGGTTGAACACGATTACGTCAGTGTATTTGCAGCTGTTTATTACAGCCCTCCAGGACGATCAACATTGATATGTGGTCCAAAGAGAAAAACCACCACAGTTTGACATTTGTTTGGAGTCTAGAGTGGCGATAGAAGAATTTGCGATATATTCGTGGATCCACTTCTTGAAAAACCCTGGTGTTCAAAACATATCACGTTTGGGTTTAACTGTATTCTTGTCGATTCAACACTCGTCCGCTTCTCGTAAACAATGAATTTAAGTGCAGCAAAGATCACAAACAAAATTGTCCAGTTTTAAAATGAGAAGGAACTACGCTATTTAGCCCTAATATAGCGGTAGAACCTGTGAAGTGTTGTCCAGTATCTTGATCACAGGGACTGAGGTGAGGTGATTTTTGATGGACTTACACTTTAACATAAACTTAAGGTTCCTACTTAACGAGGAGTTACTGCTGAAAGCTGGATGTCCCTGTACTGCACACCGTAAGTTAAAAAATTATTTCACATATGTAAGAAAATTTAACAAATGTGAACGTTGGGGCTGGTGGACACGTTATATTTTTTGGCACTTTTACAAAAATTATGTTTGTAGACGTGACGTATAAGCTATTGACAGAATTGATTGTATTCGCTGTGTTACTCACACGGTAAATATATTAGTTAACTAATTAGGCTCTACATTTCTAGATTAAATGTCGAAAATTAAAATAAAACATTGGTATTAAGAATATATATACCGTATCAGGATTTCTACTTTGGCGAATGCAGAACACCACTGTTTATTTATAAACAGAATGGGATTGGCTTCAGGCTATATTTCTCCTCCTATCCCACTTTCTTAAGTTGGTGCCTCATGGTAATCAGATTAGAAAAACATTTTCAGTTTAACGTGGTTTTGTGCAGGGCACTGTGCTTTCTGTTTGTACTGTTTTGTGGCATTTTTATGGGAGGCTATTAAATAAGTACTGTTAGCAGCTGTGGTAACAATAAATCTGTAAAAAAATAAAATTAAGGAAAAGAAAAATTAAAAATATTGAAAAAATTATCTGAGTAATTATTTTACCTGGTTTTATATCATGTACTAAGTAAGGTATAACTAGGGTCAACAGATTTTTGCAAAAGGTTTATCAAAAAATAAAGATTTCAAAACCATACTTTTCTTATTGCTTGCGTGTCTTTGCGAGACGATATCTGCTTAAGAGGAAGCGGGACATGAACCAACCCATAGTGCATTGTGAAAAAAGTTTGTTGAATCGAACAAACGTTGTTTGGCGCAACCAAATTTATTGTTTGTATAAGGGCAATAAAATATTTAGTTATTTGGTTTTTCTTATTTGATTGCCCAAAACTGTTAGTTTTGTTTGGTGCAACTAAATATTTGTTCTGCTCTACGTACGTTAAATAGTTTAGAGGTTAGTATACAAATAATCAAAGTCTCACCTACATAGATCGCGCCTCAGCTCTACGACCTGGTAATCTTAGCGTAGACGACTAATAACGAGAGCGAGTGTTTTCAAATGCATATATTTTAAATACTTTACAACGTACATAAATAAAAAATTTCCAGTTTTTCAGCTTCACTTTTCAGTTTCTTGTTGTACTTGTTTTATTTGGATTTTCATGCAGTTTTTGAGCATCAGTTAACGCACAAACAAACACTGTTATTGTCTTAACTTTCACAAAAAAATCAAACAATTTTTCTAACTCTGTTTTAAAGCAAAGGCTATCAAATGAATGACCGAACAAAAACATACAGTTGATTCAACTAAATGTTTTCTTGAACAGTCTGATTTTTTTCCCCAACACTGAGGTTTTGTTTATTAAAGCACGTATTTTACTAGATGAACAAAATTAATTTGGTTGTCATTCAAATCTTGTTTACACAAATTATTTTGTTAGGGCAACTAGATATAGTGCAAACAAGTATTTGTTCCGGATTTTCGCAGTCGTTAAGAATCTTAATGTAAATGAAAGCACTCTTCAAAGACACGTCAGTATCTTCCAAGTTTTAGAGGATCAGAATTCTGATTGGCCAAGTGAGACGGGGAGTGTGCTTCACACACATAACAGAAAAATACCTGGCATATACACAGCGCTGTGAAACATAAGAAATATTAATGCCATAAACCATCCTCTCTTTAGAGTTTCTTAAATTCCGCGAATTAATTTGACACCAGTTTAGTATTTTCACTACTTTACACCAGTAGACAATCAATTTTTATTCAATGGCTGCCGCTAAAGTGAGAAGTATTCTTCTCTGCAATGGGTTGCTTAAGGTGGCCGCCCTGGGTAGGCCGCCGAACGGTGTGCAGAGCTCCAGCAGAAAACGTTTTATTAAAAAACCGTCCAACGTGTCCGAGTGATGTCTGCTTACGAATAGCATCTAAGAAACGTTACGTGGATATATATACGTTTTTCAGTTATTCAATTTATCTCTAAAACATGTTTATGCGATAGTGAAAATGGGTCAAACTGGCGTTTTCACGGTAATTTCTAGGTACGAACATTCCGGTACAAAACATTTAAAAAGGAATAGCGACGTGCATCAAACCTTTATTTTTATTAATACGTCATAAAATGGTAGGGTTTCCTGTGAAAGTCTCATAGAGGCAGAGTATCGATGGCAAGACTGCGCGCCAGTTCAGTGGTTTGCGCGTAGAGGCGACGAGAGAGTTGATGCGCATGTCTCGGTCGCCCCCTAGCGCTCCCAAGCTTTTAGGTCTCAGACGTGCAAAATTCCTTCAACCAGGCGGCCACCTTAAGATAATCTCACATTATTTCTCTCCTTACTTACTGGCTCACATTCGTTAAGGATTTTTGTAAAATAAAGGCAGCCCTGTAATAATAGCAGTGGTGAAATATACGTACTTCAATTCTAACCTGCGACCAAATGAATTCGCTAATTCGACGAACCTGTAGTAATGATAGAGGCGTGTTAGAATGTTTGTGATCTTAAATATATAGGATTTTGCTCTCTAGTGCAGGACCGGCCGAGCAAAATTCTAGGGAATTACCAGGGACATCTGTTTTTCGCGAAAAGATTTTAGGACAAGTTGTGTTCCGAAACACTTTAGATCGGAATCACTTTCGTGATTGTATCATTTGAATTGTTGCACGTTTTATCTGTCTGCCAGCGAATCACGGACGATTAGTATCGGATGAACTTAATTCTGGTTGGCTCACTCATCTTCACAACAAGATAAGCGGCCAACAGCCAAAGGAAGACTGCAATTGTGCGCACAGGATATTGAAGTATGGCCTCCGCGTAAATCTTTTCACGTAAAAAAAGGTGTTAAATGATTTTAAATGTATCTCAGATATAGTTTATTCGCTATTTATTCACAAATAATGAATCAATCATTTAAAAAATCACCCCACGTATAACGGGTTTGGTTCATTCGTATATATTTCATGCTTTGTATACTTGTGCTAACGTGAAAGTATATTGTTTCTTGTATAATTAACCTTTTTACTTACGTTTTATTTATGCATTTGAATATTTCATTTATAATTCTTGTGAATGAAAACAGCGAGAAAATGTGTGTGTTGGTAATGCCTGATAATAAATAGTTCTTATGCGAAATATTATCACACCGAGTGCGCACGAACACGGTACGTTGTACCTTTGCTGTAATTTTCTGTATTTGGCTAAGCTTTAATTTCATGAGACGGAGGAATATTCTGAAAGTAGGACTTAAGCAGGGATTTAGAAAGTTGGAAGTAACCGTAAATGGACTATACCTTTCACGATATCGCTTTCAAACAAAAAAAAAACTTTGTGCACCTTTGCTCGAGTCACATTGCTTGAATTTTTTTTTTTTTAAATTAATATCTACCGTTAAATTCTCTTCAAGGGGCACAGCGTGTTATTTTATTGAAAGCAATATTGTGAAAGGTAGCTGAGACACGTGTAAATTTATTTTCGGCACCCGCCTATTTGGCATTTGAAATACGTTACAATGTGTTTGAAAAAAAAAACGTTTTTTTCAACGAAACTAATAAACTTGCGTCCCATGTGCTCATCAATAAACAGAACACACACTTCAGACGAGGGCAGTTAAGTGCTTTCCAGACGTCGCGTACATTAGAAACATCTTTCCAGAGCACTAAAAAATGTCTAAAAACGGCTTTCCTTCAAAGTGCCGTATCTCAGAATATACGTACAAAACTATTCAAAGACCCTGTATTGAGCCTTGCTACAGACTTTCCACCAATAAAATAATCGGGTCACCCCTGAAAGTCCCGTATGTACACGCAGTGCGACGAGAACACTGCACGCCAGTCGAGAGCCTTGCGCTTAGAGGCGACGGGGCACTTGATGCGCGTGGCAGTGTCGCCCTTATCGCCCCCGCGCTTCTTGGGGCCCAACGCGGATAAAGTTAACTCCATATAGGTGGCGGGAGTCTTAACATGTAAAACCCTGTACTTGGGCTCGAGTGACTTCGAGCACCGGCGTAAAGAGGTAAACTTGGAACAGCGGCGAAACGCAAGGGGGAAGGAAACGGTAGAGTCCTGAAGGAAACCTTTCTGCCCCGTTATCCACGTGCGAAGAGCCGGGTGGCCTCGTCGGGAACCGAACCCAGTTCGCCTCGGTAGGAGGCGAGTAGTCTGGCTATTACACCGGCGTGGCGGCCTTGGAGCTTTCACAAAGTTTCTGCATTCACGGTAAACTGAGTAGTTTTGAAAGAACTGCTTAACGTCTATAGTCGGTTCACGACTGGAAGAGACTTTCTTGAAGCCCTGCTAAAGATCTACTTTCAAGCCCATTTCATATCCTTCCACCAGAGGTAAACAAACATTGCCATGTGACTGCCATGTGGCAGTCACATTCCTTACCATTGTCGGTTGTATTTATAATAAATTTCCACTGTATATATTGGGTTGTTCATGAAGAATCCTTCGCAGGCGTACACAAATTCCAACACAAAGTAGTTTTTATTTTTAATTACACATGGTAATACCGCCTTTTGGTTAGGTGATTCATACAATCACTTTTGAGTCTATATAACCCTATAATCCTAGGTTAGTGTAAAATCCAAAAATCCTATGTTAGTTTAAAACTTTAAAATAGTGATTCACCCATCGTGGGGTTAGGTTCTGTTAGGTTAGGTGGGCATATGTTACGAAATTAGTCGGACGTTAATGCCCCTCGTATATTCGTGTTCTGCATCATTAGTAGAATGGATTATTTTAATTTTTACAGAAAAGCCCCTAAACTTAATAATTGCCTAAATAAAAGGTTAAAAAGACACGTAGACAACGTTCGACGACGTTATCAAGTTATTAACAAATTTTCTTTATGTTCTTGTAAACACATTTCGTAGGCAAACAAAATTGACCTTAACACACACAACTTGCAAACGCAATGGTTAATACTATATATATTTTAACATACCTTAGCACTGTGNTTGACCTTAACACACACAACTTGCAAACGCAATGGTTAATACTATATATATTTTAACATACCTTAGCACTGTGGATGTGGAGAGTTTCAACATTACTGCCGCTCTTTCCGCGATGTTCGTGCCAAAGTAAAGGGGAGCGGATTAATCAGAATACAGCGATTCGGTGAGGTTAATGATGTCCTGTTGGCGTTGTGGAGTGGTGACTACTCTTTTCTTCACCTTGCTAAAACTCATGACTGCACACTGCTCGCGGTAAAGTGAGCAATTCTGAGGCCCTAGTTACTTTTTACTTCCAGCCATTTTTTTCCCTTTAACCACCATTTTTAATTAATATTTTTAATGTAAGTAATTAACACAGTGTGTATATTCCACCGCACTCGGAAGTTAACGTCAAAAGGCTAGAATAAAATATATTTATTGGCTATTATTGCCCATGAGAGGACTTTCAAAATTGCTCACTTTACCGTTCACTTGCTCAATTGCTCACTTTAGCTGATAAATGTGAAATAAACATTCCCATGGACCTGACTACTTTATTCATGCGTCGGTCAAGTGAAACTGTGCAATTATTATAAAAGTAAATATTTTACAAATTTTCTAATTCTTACACTTATTTGCATTAAAATAAATCATTTTAAAATTTACGAATGTCTACCTAACACTTTGAATTCAACGTTAAGTCTTGGAAGTGCTTACCTTCTTCGGTCGTTACCAACTTTACTGGGCGCAAGCCAGCCAGTGTTCCATCTGAAATATGGTTAAGAGGAGCCAGTGACATTTTTCAAGTGTTGATTTCCAAAGTGCTCTGTCGACCGGAACAGCCCATGCCATCTATGTAATATGATATTGCCAATAGGCATGAAACTAAAATCAGTTAAACTCTGACAGCTTGTTTGAATTCTACAAAACCTTTCTGCTATTGGNTGCCAATAGGCATGAAACTAAAATCAGTTAAACTCTGACAGCTTGTTTGAATTCTACAAAACCTTTCTGCTATTGGCATAAGGAATCTGTCACTGGTAATTCAGTTTACCGGGTAAGAGTCATTTTTTGTGTCTCAAGTGTCGTTTTAGTGTCTCAAGTGTTAAGTTTGATTATAAATATTTTGTATCTGATAACCAGAAGTAGTTTTATAATCTCGAAGTTGTCCGTAGTGTTTGTTATTTTATCTGAAAATACAAGCAAAACAGAAAATTGCATGCGCAGCATTTGTCTGTAACAACAGAGCATCAAGATATTCTAACAAAAAGCCGGAGAACCAATATATCGCTAATTCCACGTTTCACAGTTAATTNGCAACAGAGCATCAAGATATTCTAACAAAAAGCCGGAGAACCAATATATCGCTAATTCCACGTTTCACAGTTAATTTTAAATAGTTTGTGTTGAAGCACAAATAATTTTAGACGAAACGAAGTTAAACTGTATATTTTGAACATAAATTCACATAAATTGGCTGCACCATATTGATTCATATAAAATCGTTCATCACGAAATCTTTGAAGATCCAAAAAAGGCACACAACAATTAAAAAAATTGTAACACAAATTACAAACGTAAAAATATTACGTAAACTCATCACTCAAAATTGACGTTATCAAACGTACATTGAATAGTTGAATACAACTATAGACAATATTTTTCAAATAATTCAAATACCAATAAAGTTCATTAGAGATTATTAATGGAGCATTCAGCCAAAGGAGGGCAGCCTAAGAAGGCTAGTAAAGTCTCCTTTATTAAAAATACATATTAAAAACTGTAATAAAAATTCACATTAAAATATAACATCGATGGAGGCAGTCCAAAGACCCATCAAAGCTCAAATCTATTCAAAGAAAAAAGGACAACCACTTAAAAAAGGCTACTTATTTACGCCCAACGCGTGAATCGTGGACACGCAGCAAAAACTATTAGACTCTAAGGTAAACTCGGGCAGCAGACAACACTAAACACCGCACGTTAAAACAAACTGAAGCACGCAGCAAAGATAGAATTTAGTTGAACCAAAAACCAAATTTAGGTAGCCGACCAAAATAACAATTTAGAAAAAGACCAACTCACTGCATACCCAACACTACGCAAAGTTACGCCACACAATTATTAAAAACACTGAAACCGATCCAATAGACAAAGCAGCGTCCACAACTCGCTGTTTCATGTTCCTCCACATTACGGCTGCGCGCTCAACGAAACAAGTTAAAAGTGCCTCATATACACCCACGTCCCAAGGACGGGTAAATTGACAATTGATGACATATTGCAAATCTTCTCGCAGATCCAGCAGGCGTCGACCCGATGAGGAGTAGAGGTAAGCCGTCTTAACTCTATTTGTGTAAGGTAACTAAACTCCTGCTCTTGATGTTTCCTATCTATTCGTGCAAGTAAAGCGAANGTCTTAACTCTATTTGTGTAAGGTAACTAAACTCCTGCTCTTGATGTTTCCTATCTATTCGTGCAAGTAAAGCGAAGTGATGTTGTGTGATACGAAGCCAAACGCGTTACCGTGTAGTCACTCTTGTGGGATTGGAACATATATATTNCCTATCTATTCGTGCAAGTAAAGCGAAGTGATGTTGTGTGATACGAAGCCAAACGCGTTACCGTGTAGTCACTCTTGTGGGATTGGAACATATATATTATGTTAATGAGTGTAGGCAGGAGAGTGAAATGTTTGACCTTATTTCCATTGCCTCACCATCCGCTTCCTTTCCAAGTGGCTCGCCTTGGAAGCCGCGATCAACCAGGTCGACACTTATCTGTTTACATTAGTGTTTTATAGACGATTTTCTGACGAAGCCAACAGTTGCGCAAAGATATGAGTTTGAAGCGCATGTAAGATTGGACGTACTAACCGTTTATAGGTGCCAACATTTGCGCAAAGATATGGGTTCGAAGTGCATGTAAGGCATGGACGTACTTACAGTTTATAGACGCAACTTAGTAGTTAGACGTCATTTTCCTCTTGCTGCACCGACGCGTAAAGCGAGGGAATTTCTAAGTAACACATTTTGATGTTCGCACACTTTCCAGAAATAAAGTTTTATCCTACGATCATTTGAAATACGAATACTAATTCCAAGCTTAAAAACCCATTTAAACCACACTTCATGATACACTCTTTTAGGTTTTGTTTAATTTATACTTGAGCATATGGAATCGTGTAATTAGGACACCCATATTTTACGCAAACTATTCACGACATTTTGTACTCCAAAACTATGGGGTTAAACCCCACTTTCGTGATTGGGTAACTTTAATAGTAGAGCATGTTACATTTCTGCCCACGAATCACGGACTTTCAGTATCATAGTAACTCTATTCTGACTGGCCCAGTCGTGTAAGAAAATTCCTTTACACAAAGACATGCAGTCAGGCCAAAGGGAAGGTGGGAAGGTGCGGGTGTGCACTTTATATATTGAAGTCTAGCAAGCGTGTAAATTTTCTCGCGAAAAAAAGCTGGGCCTGCCTATAACACAAGTTATAGTCTTATTAGCAGTATCTTCACTCTTATGGAATCAAACCTTTGTAATACCGCCCCATGCAAGACGTCACATATCAAAAGCGTTTTGTACGTCCAATAATATAAAAGTATCTTACCTTTGATTATTTATGAATTATAATAATACGCTTATAACTAAAACGAATAAAAACAAGGAAAAAATGGGTGTGTTGGTAATGCCTAGTAACTAATAGTTCTCATGCAAAACGTCATTAAACAGATTTCGCGCGAATGCGGTGCGCTTTGTGTGTGTGGTGTATGTTATAGACTTGGTTAAGCTTTGTTTGCACGAGGCGGAGGAATACTCTGGGAGTAGACCTTAAGCAGAGCTGCAAAAAAATTGAAAGTAACAATGAATGGACTATGCAATGTAATAACTACAATTCGGAATCAGTTTCACCATTACAGGCACAGCAGTAAAAAAAAAAACATGTAATGTTCTTCTCTCTTCCGATAGACCAGTCAATAAAATGCAACAACAATTTGTGACTTGTCCGTTTCACTGTTAATTAGACGAATTATTTGGATAAATCTGTGATGAAGCCTACAGAAAAAATCCGGACATTTTCAATCTCTCTAGGGGGCCACGGTGGTGTAGTGGTTAGACTACTCGCTTCCAACCTGGGTTAGCCGGGTTCGATTCCTGGCGGGGTCGCTCCTGGATTCGCACATGTGGGAATCGTGCTGGAAAAGGCCGCTGGTTGGCGGGTTTCCTCGGGGATCTCCCATTTCCCCCTCCCTTGCATTCCGGCGCTGCTCCAGACTCACCTCACTTCACTCTCATCGCCTCTCAAGATCTTTATTTTAAGAGCCGCCCAAATATCTCCACCCACTCCGTTTAGCCTCTCTATACATTCATTTCCCACTTATTCCGTGCATTTCTTACTTATCATTCTTTGTTGTGTAGGCCCTTAGTTATACATNCCCACTCCGTTTAGCCTCTCTATACATTCATTTCCCACTTATTCCGTGCATTTCTTACTTATCATTCTTTGTTGTGTAGGCCCTTAGTTTTAAATTTTTTATTTACTCATCGAGTACAACAAAACGTGAATGTTTATTTTAATATTAAATTATACTATGCAAAATATTCAATATAAATAAATGAAGGTACCCTGTCGCACGGATACTTAGTGTAAATATGTTAAACGAGGACTTGCTTTAGATGCACTTGTTTATCAATATTAGCCTTCAATATTTACATTTTTTTTTTTTCGTGTTAAGTGTCTGTAAGAAAATCCTTATTGTCTGAATTACACCCAAATTAAATGGAAAAACAAAATTCTATTTCTCAACATTTAGAAACAATTTACGGCATTATCTAATTAAAACATTTGCGCAACACATTTATTTAAAGAAATAACAAAACAAAAATTCACATTTAATGGTGCCATTTTTTGTTCCCATTTTTGTAATTTTCGTCTTATCACTCTCCATTGCTGGNCAATTTACGGCATTATCTAATTAAAACATTTGCGCAACACATTTATTTAAAGAAATAACAAAACAAAAATTCACATTGAATGGTGCCATTTTTTGTTCCCATTTTTGTAATTTTCGTCTTATCACTCTCGATTGCTGGAANCATTTGCGCAACACATTTATTTAAAGAAATAACAAAACAAAAATTCACATTTAATGGTGCCATTTTTTGTTCCCATTTTTGTAATTTTCGTCTTATCACTCTCCATTGCTGGACAGAAGGAAAAAAATGATTATACTAATATAAATAATATCGATTGCGAACAAATGTTCTTACGGCGCGACCTCTTACGTGTGCTATGTGTGGAGGTATGCACACGCAACCACTGCAGCGGTTCTTCCATAAAGTTCTCCAGATNAAAGAAGGAAAAAAATGATTATACTAATATAAATAATATCGATTGCGAACAAATGTTCTTACGGCGCGACCTCTTGCGTGTGCTATGTGTGGAGGTATGCACACGCAACCACTGCAGCGGTTCTTCCATAAATTTCTCTAGACTCATACTGACGTCATACAGGTGTATTAAATCTTATATGAGTTGTAACTTGAAAACAGCAGCTTTGGTTTTTTTTTATAACATGAATATGTCATGTAGGTTTTTCTTCAAATCATTACCTTTCTTTTTAAGCTCAAATTGGATCATTCTTATATTTTCCGTTCCATTGTATAATTTTAGTCAGATTTCTTTTGAATGAGTTTAATCGATTATGAAAAAACGCTCATATGTTTTTTTCTTCAAATGAATCTTATTTCAGAAAAATCTTAAATTTTATGCGTGTGTGTGCGTGAGAGAGAGAGAAAATAATAAGTATGTTGTATAGGTAGAGGCAGTTATATTTCACGAAAAAATTTCGATACAAGATACAGCCCAAAACACTGTAGGGTCGTCCAGCTTCTTTGATTGGCTAAAAAATGTTCTGGCCTGTGTTGACCGTTTGCGCACGAACCACGAAGGTTCAGTGTCGGAGTTGCTTAGTCCTGAGTGGCTTGGTCAAAGTCGGAGACGGCACCAGCAGCCAATGGAGGTATAACAACAGCTGAGGTGTGTATATAGTATTGAAGTCTACTGTGTGCTCCGATTTTTACGCGAAAAGTCACTGGTCCTATGTATAGGCAATACCATCATGTATAGCCGGCGAGGGTGGGGTTCGTATCGGAAGCAGTGCTTCATTTATTATCACAAAGGTGAATATCCAATGATACAGAGCATTATTAAATCACAGCTAGAGGTATTTCATCACTATCCTAGGTTTCTTAGTGGGAGATGAGTCATTCATTCATTGGCTGCTAACATGACGAGCAAGATGACACTAGAAAAAATTGCGAATTCAGTGACCCCTCAGCCGTCTGCGTACTCTATCTAGCCTCAAACAGCTTGCTCATTTGCGGAGACCACGAAATTTCGCAAATTAATTTGTGGATAAACGCAACTTTAAAGACACGTACTTGCATTTTGCTTTTGTTTTTTTTTTTCAACAGGTTCGCAGGTTGTGTAACACACCCTGTTTAACCTGCAAGATAACGAGGACCGAATCACGTGATATATATATATATATACCCCGGCGTAAAATTATAGCCCGTTCATAGTTACTTCCTCCATTTATGAAGCACTACTCGAATTCTGCTTTGAGGCTATTCATCAGCTTCTTGCAAACAAAGCTTAACGAAGTCTTGAAAATTGCACCAAAGGAAGGACAACGCACTGCATTCGTGCGTACTCGCTTTAATTATATTCTGCACGAGAACTATTTCTTTACCAATATGTCCATTTCTCTCTGTTTTTATTAGTTTAATTTGCAAATGAAACGTTATAACTTTAAGATAAAATATATGCAAAATTTCAATCTCACAAAACTTAGATACTTGTATAAATGTAAGCATAAAACCCTTGTTATACAAGACCTATTCAGGACCCAAACAAACACGTCCTACAGGTAGTAATTTTTTTAAGTTTGAATTCAAAAAGTGAGAAGATATATCGACTAGACTATAGAAAATCAGCCAATGAAAAACTAACTGAGGTTAGAGTATATATAGTAGAGATGAAACGAATAGTAATTTTGCCGGATACCGGATANAGTCAATTGAAAACGTGAAATTTTTAAGTATGTATCTGTGTTACTGATATGTAAATTTGTACTCTGACTTGGGCGGTGGAACCGTGGATCGGTGCGTGGGAAGGGGGAAAGGAGTGGGGTTATTTGACCCCTTAATAATCTGCTGTAAGGGTCAGTTCCTATGAATAAATATTAAACCCACACTAAAATTAAAGTAAGCTTCTAGTAGAATGGTGCCGTATTTCTAGAATTTGCATTATACTATATTTGTTTATAAACATCAGTTATGGCCTTAAAATAAAATAAAAAGTGAGTATGTATGTACTATGTAAATTTTGAGTAAGCCACAATAAGTTAGTAAGAATTTTTATGCGATTTTGTGATACTTGCAAGTGTTAATTTTAAATTTGAAACGTGTATTTTTTTTTTAATATTTCTTTAGATTTGGCCCTTGACGCCGTATTGACGAACAGCTTCAGTTGCCTCTGTAAATGTGTATAAAGCAAAATAACACAAACTTTATTTGCCATACATTTAAACATTACACTCGGAAAACGTCAATACTTGGAACTATTATAAATATCTCGCTACCAACTTAACTGTGCGCATGCACGCCAGTGTGCACAGTAGCATATATGCACATAAAAGGCAGGGACTTTTTTTTTCAAAGGTTGATTTCAAAAGTGCTCACTTAACCGTAAACAGCCTGCAACTAACCCAAGAACAGGTAACAAGGATTCCGTCCTTGTCTAGTTGCTCGTATATTGTTGACTCGGAGCACCCAATGTCGTGGAAAATAAATTGTCATCTTTCTAAAGTAATGAAATATAAACACATTTGCGAAAATTTCCCTTTTGCTAGAAGCAGGCTGTTATTTTGAAGCGTACCGGTCATAATATATTACAATGCAATTTATAATTTTTCCACAGTAAATTTTTTTTTACTGTTATGGAACTGTTTAGTATATGTTTAACCTGTATATAGTATAAGTAATTTAACATAAATATGGCAGAAAATATATAAATGATACCATAGACAGTTTCTCTAAACCCATATACAATAGTGTGGATGGACTGCAAAAAAATTACNCAAATATATAAATGATACCATAGACAGTTTCTCTAAACCCATATACAATAGTGTGGATGGACTGCAAAAAAATTACTTAAGAGTGTCAAGACCACTAAACAGTGTCGTATAAATAATCTTAAAGGAGTGGAAGCTCTTCTCGTTTAGAGAAAACCCATACGCTAAAAAATTCCACAAGGCCTTGGAAGTACTACTAAAATCTGACCGGCTTGGGCTTGCTGTGAGAGACGCGTTTCTGGTCCACCATCTGGCGAGTTCGTCTCCATGTCCTGATTGGTTATTCCGTCCCGTCGGTGTTCTGGACTGTGTGCACCGAGTTCTCAAAGCTTGCGGTAGTTTCGTCATTCCTGCTCCGACAAAAGGAGCGTCTATGATCGCTTCGATTTGCGCTTAGGGCCCTCGTGACGCGAAACAAAGAAAATTACTCTATAGGGGATTCTTCGTCACTTACAGATTTTCTGAAGCCCCGTTAATATTATTATTTCCACATTGTGTTATTTCGTCACATGTAAACAATTTCACTAAGGGAACAAAAGAACGCACCGTATTTAGCTCTGGACGATCAAAAATTAATATCGTCATAGACTATAATTAAAAGTTTCCACCCGTTTTACCTCAAATCGTAAGCATGTCTATAAGTAATGCTTATTTTTCAAGTAACGTTCCGAAACACAACTTAATAACATTTTAAATAAAGAATATTTCTTACTAGCTATTAGCATTATACATTATTCCTGTCTGTTTTAATGGATATTATGATTTTAAGATACTCTTATTATAGTGAGTGAGTGAAGAGATTTAGGCTGCTCTTAACATAGCGGTCTTTAGAGCAAATGAAGGTGATGCGAGGTGAGTATGGAGCAGCGCCGGAATGAAGAGAAGGGGGAATCGGGAGATCCCCGAGAAAACCCACCGACCAGCGGCATCTTCCGGTCCGATTCCCACACGCGAAAGATAATATGAATGATGTTTTTTTAAATGGTAAAGTAGTTTTATCGAGTCATCTGTGGTATCAAGGTACGAAACCGTCAAACCCTTAAAATCGAAGGAAAAAACAATCTGCTCTTGAACGGCCATATAGCTTTTCATTATGGGCGCGTCCTTGTCTAGGTATCATTGCCCTCTCCGTGTTAACTCGACGTTCCCCGCAGTTTCTCCTACTAATAACACGGCGGGAAATAGTTCAATACCAGAAGTGGGGAGACCCAGCGGACAGGTTTCTGGCGGATAACGACCTGCCGGAGCGACAGACAAATCTCGGCCCGGCCCACTCCGGGACGCAACTCAGCCGACAGGAACGAGACGTCGTCGAACCCCCATGTTGCTGCAGCTGTTGGTCGTCGACCTGTGCGCCCTAGCGGGGGCGCTCGAGTTACGTGAGTACCGCCGTCAGGTCACTGGCCGAGGAGTAACCCTTGTGTTCTCGTCGGTTCACCCGCCTCTCTTAAACGTGCTGGTGAACAAACTTGGCACTATTCGAGGTTTATTCACACTTTTCGAATACAATTGATTTGAAGAATCGCCCCACGTAGGACGTGTCTGGTTGTTTTCTAAGTACGCCATGCATCGCAAGCCTTTCATAATTGTGTAAACATTAAAATACCTTATTTTTAATGACGTTAAACTCTTACATAAATGTTATCTTTGAATTATAAAGTTTAATTTATAGTTAATAAGGATAACAAGAAAAATAAATTAAGTATGTTGGTAACACCTTTAAGAAATAGTTCTTATGTAAAATTTCCTTACGCGTAGAGCGCAAGAATGCGGTGTGCTGTCCCTTTGGTGTAATTTTCTAGACTCAATTAAGTTTTGTTTGCATGAGGCGGAGGAACATCCTGGAAGTAGAACTTTAGCAAGGCTTCAGAAAAGTTGGAAGTAACCACGAATGGACTATATTGGTAATTTTTAATTTGTACGAAATACCGTGTAACTTATAGAAATTACTTTAATGTAGTGTTTAATAACATAACAAGTTTTTAGATTGCGCAGTTTTTGCATTATAACATGTCAAAATCTCAATATTAGTGTTGTTACGACGTAGGAAAAAAAAATTATAAAATTTAACGACGGTGAGCATTTATTTAAATTAATGCTTAGAAAAATGTATCTAACACAAAATCACCGATTTTACAATTTAAAAAATGCAAAATAGAACGTTATTATTTTTAACAATTTTTAAAGATTATAAAATCGTTTAATAGCATGATTTTAAATATTTCTTGAAGTAGCTCACTGAATTGTATCTCAATGTGAACTATCTAATTTCGGCAAGTGAGCTAGTTTTTATTATTTATAAATCGCACAAACACTGAAAATGTGATTTTGATAAGCCATTATGCAAAAAAATTTTGATGTTTATTTTTACTCTTGTAGTGTCTACAAAAATAACAGTACTTTGTGCATATACAAAATACATTTTTTGGTTACTATCGCCTTTAATACTTTCAACAGTCGGACAATTTACGTAAAGAGGTTATCGCTTGCAGTAAGCTAGTAACTAAATACTTGCATTGGTACGCGAAGAGTTTAACATTCCGTTCGCGGCTGCTTACTGCTTTTGCCATATTCACGTCCACCTATAACCACAGCGAACAGAATATATAGTGTTTATCAGTTTATCAAGCTCATTCACGTATTTCAGGCAACAGAGGTGTTTTTCAGCCTGGTGATGTTTATTGATGGATATATTTATCTTCCTATGTTCCTTTCATAAGATACTTCAAAAGAAAATATATTATGTGAATTTATAAGATTTTTAAACGTCAGGTGATATAAATAAACGATTCTTCTTATGGCATACGGACACCATGTTGGAAGCGTTAAAATAGGCAGGGTTTTAACGTGCAGTCGGCAGCCTGGTCACTTGAGACGGGGCATCAGAGAAGCAGGTAAGGTGAAGGAATTGGCCATGGCTAAAATATATTCTAGTCAGGTTGGGAAGCTCAATGCTTTTAGTTTGGCAACTAAACATTTTCGCCGCCAGGGTGCACCGGTGTCGTGTATGTGCCGGATTTTCCCGTTTTTTATGTAAGCAAATATTAGAGTTGCAATTTTCATAAAATAAATACAATTGTGTAAAAAACTTTATGTTTGTATAGTGTAACAACATTCGTAAAGAATAAACCTGGTTATTCACACGAGAGTGAAAATGAAATTAAATATTTTGGCATGTTCAATATTGAGTCATAAACTGGCCTCAGGGAAAAGTTGCTTATGAACACCGAAATCCGAACACAGTTTTATTTTTGCCGTTTGCTGTTGTAAACAACATTGGTAGGCATGAATAATAAGTTACGAAACGAAGTTATTACTTAAAAATTTCGGCTGGGGCAAGTATATATCCCAATTATAGCCAAACACGAACGTTTACACATTACGTAAATACAAATTTGTCAATTTACCGCCATCTTAAAAGTAACATAACCTCTTTGGAACAGCAGTGCATCTTGCAGCGGAAATTTTCCCTATGCCGAACTCTCGCTTAATAAATATAGCTATATTCCTAACCTGAGCGGAATAAACCTCAGCTACGGTCTGCAGTAAGGAGCCACCCCGGAATTTGCCCAGAGAGATTTCGAGAAACCACGGGAAACAGAAATCAGGATGGCTGTGCTGGGAGCCGTACCCAGGCCCTCCCAAACGCGAGTCCGTGGGTTTGCGACCACGCCCCCTGGCTCTACATGTCTGTAAAGGAGACCACAGTGAGCGGACGAGTGGATGTGAAGTAGGGTCCTTCGTGGCCGTGCACGCTAAAGCCGCAGGATGTTTTCAGGACACATAAGGGACAGACATGTGTATAGCGTGCTCTTCCTTCGCGTGTCAACCACGTGGTCGAACGCTGTTTATTAATGAGCACAAGGATGCCAACGCTAAGGCCTTGTCCTAAATTAAGAGTGTGCTCACAATCTAGCTCTGCTATCTCTCTCTCTCTCTCACCCACTCACACAGTTTAAGGTACCAAAAGCGAGGTGTCCACTGGATCACTGTACCCAACTGTAATACACGCAGAACTCATTACAAAGTGGTATAGGTTGTTCACGGTAAAATGAGCACTTCTGGAAGCCCTGTTTAAGGTCTACTTGCAAGCACATTGTGTATCCTTCCGCCGTGCGTAAAATCGAAAATGCGGTGCACCTGATCACTTTATTCATGCGTCCGTAAAGAAAAACTAAAATCATTATAAAATAAGTATTTTACAGATTTTCTCATCCATACACGTGTATGATCTTCAGAAAATCAGAAAGAAAAATAAATCATTGTACTGTTTGGCAAACGTTTATCGAACATTTTCAATTCAACGTTGAGACCTGAAACTACTTCCCCCTCCATTGCAACCTTACTGGGCGCATGCTACTACGTGTGCCCGTTAAAAATACACGCGCATAGGAACATTCACATTTTTCAAGGGTTGATTTTAAAAAAAAATGCTTACTTTACGTGAACAGTCAATACACACGCTGTACCAAAATTGCCAGAAAATTCCTATTTTTATTGCATGTGAAGGCAGAGTGCATCTATTTGTAACACTGTAATAAAATATTTTGCTAGAATTTACTTGTAAAGACTTAAAGAATAATCATTTCAGAATAATTTAATTTTAATAAAAATTTAGGTGTACTTCCATTCCGAGTGATTAAAAAAAAATGTTTTGCAAAAAATGGCTAGGCGAAAAAATTATTATAATTAATCTAGTTATATGTAATAAATATCAATAACAATGTTAAAAAATATTCCCTTTTAACACCGAAAGTTATGATTTTTATAACTGAAAAGCATGTGCAAAAAATGAATTATTAAAAAATGTCTAAACATTATTTCTAATCTTTTATTTCCTACAACGAGAATAACTATTATAATGGTCTTGCTTGATGGAGGTTTGTTTACCAAAAGGTTTGTTTACTATGAAGCATCCAGAATGGAATGATGCTTAATTTTAACAAACAGACTCTCATTAATTATATTTTAGTAATCTTAATAATTAATTTCAAGAATAATGTTTTAAGGCGTTTCAAAATATAAGCATTCTTCTTTCACATGCAACATAAATCGTACTCGTCTGACAATTTTGGTACAGCGGGTATTACATTTTAATGAACTCTGCTTAACGTACAGTAAGGTGCAGTGCTCCACAAGAGGTGTCTCTCCTATTAGTTGAGGGAAACTCCCAGTAAACAGTTCTAAACGCCTCAAGATTACGTCTGTCCGTAAGTTAGCGCTGCAAGGAGCTCTCCCAGGACTGCAATTCTCGGGTGGCTGAATTTCTCGCAAATTAGATGAGTAACAGTAGGATATTTTTACACGCGATGTAAGCCAATGAATTAAACTACATATGTCACTTAGCACTTTTTCCTTTTCCTTACGGCAACTGCTAAGGAAAGTTGTAAAAATGCCGTTTTTAGCAGTTTCAAATATTTTTTTTCTCTTTTAATATATGTAGTAGGATAAAAGGAATATGTGACGACTGTAGATAATAGTTTTATTTATATCTTTCCTAGAAAAAAAATCGTGTTGTCAGACCATTTGTTTACCGAGATGCGCGTAAGGGCGCAAACACTGATTTTACAGTCAATATTTTGCTACGGGATGGCCTTAATGACACAGAAGTGGAACAGCCGTCGGTATTGCTGGCGCATACTTCACGTGCTAACAACATGGAGGAACGTTGATCGCCAATCAGCGACTGGAGGCTAAGGCCATGTCCCACGTAAAAATTTTTTCCTTATTCTCACTCTCCACTCTCTACTTTATTTCTCTCTCGCCTAACACTCTTGACACGAATTGAAATAAATTGAGACGAGCACTCTCTTTGAGAATTCGGCCTTGTTTCTCTGGTGGAATAAATTTAAATTTTTTTCTCATTATAGAAACTAATGGAGAATTTACACATCTTTTCGCATTCTTAGAATCATTAACATTACAAGAACAGCGGATGATGTTATATGTTGAGCACGCCTAACTTGAACCTAACGGGAACATAATCCTATCATAATTCTTATAGTCACGTACCACAGGGAATAATTATATTTAATGTTACAAAATCTATAACCGCAATAAAAACCCTGAATTTATAAAATATTTCTTACGGTTCTGGATTTGTATGAAACTGAATATTCATCTACTCAAAGTGAGTTGCGAAGTACAGATTCACTTTGTTTTCAGTTAGAATTAGCTGGCCGCTTGAGCACTAGGAAGAATACATATGACATCGATACTGAAATATGTTTTGTTCGAAAATAGCTACTTCGCTTACATGAACCAGTTTAATTTCCGCCACTATAGTTCAGGAAGTGTCGCATACGCCCTGTAAGCTTCAGAATTAGCTAGACTGAAAATATTTGGCGTGAAATATTATTAATCAAGAGAGTTTACATTTATTCCAGGCATCACTACATAGGTACATTTTCTCCAGCATAAAATGTCATTATCTATGACATTTATCGTATTAAAATTTTTTAAGGTGAATATTTTCGAGGCGTGATCTAAATGCAAGTAACAAGTTGTGTAATGGACACACATCAACATTTCAAATAGCAATTCCGAAATTTAGAATTGATCATGAGTATTCCACATTCGACGTTTTGTTTGCAAATTTTCACGTAGCCATTAGTAATTACCTATTTAGAGTGCAACCAATCATTTACAAACGTGAAATACATTACAACAGGTCGTCAAATGTTTATTACCGTGTTTTATTACAGGTTTTTAAGGTGGCCGGCCACCTGGGTAGGCCGCCAAACGGTGTACAGAGCTCCAGAAGAAAAAGTTTTATTAAAAAACCGTCCAACGTGTCTGAGCGAGGTCTGCTTAGGAATAGCATTTAAGAAACGTTATGCGTCTCTATACGTTTTTCAGTTCCTCCAGTTCTCTCTAAAGCATGTTTTTGTGATAGAGAAATAGCTCAAAAGGGTGTTTTCATGGTCTTTTTAGGTATGAACATTCCGGTACGAAACATTAAAAAAGGAATAAGGTCGTGCATCAAAACTTTACTTTTATTGTTACGTCATAAAATGACAGGGTCTCCACTGAAAGTCTCATAGAGGAGAATTATCGACGGCAAGATTGCACGCCAGTTCAGTGCTTTGCGCGTAGAGGCGATGCGAGAGTTGATGCGCATGTCTCGGTCGCCCCTAGCGCTCCCACGCTTTTAGGCCTCACACGTGCAAAATTCCTTCAACCGGGCGGCCACCTTAATGTCATCCTCCTAGTCGTTTTCAGATCAGTCAAAGAAAAGCCACAGTCATCATCTTAATGACTTCAGCCTTATACATAGTAACAGACAAAATTTTCACAGACAAAAATTTTTTTTATAGAAAAACGAAACGCCAGAAACTTTCAAGTAAAAGTGTAGAATTAATAAATTAAAATTTTTTAAATTTATATTGTATATCTTTATATGGTCACGTTATACAGAATTAACTGGCTGCAAATGTATACGTTTATTACTGAACCCCTATGATCCAGATTTTGGCTATTTACTTTTAGACCTAACACACTTATAGTTAACAATAACACACTTACGAAGCTGTAATAAAAAAAAACGTACTGCAAGGCTTTGTAGTGATCTTTGGCCATAGTTTAATTTTAAACGAAATAGCTTTCATCTCGTGAACCTGCTTATAAATTTAACGTCCTAATGGATGTTTCCAAGCGCGGGACAATACTTGAACAGCAGCATCACCTATGCAACGTGAAACTTACTGAATGTGTTATTTAATGAGTACTAGAGAAGAGGCAGAAGTCATTTGCATACGGCTAAGCAGACAGGTGGGAATCCTAGTTCTACCACTGTCCACATATTTGCCATACAGTAAAAATGAGAAATTTACACTAGAAATTTTTTACCATATGTAGTGCGAAGAGGTGGAATGCGTTTTTTTTTTACTGCATACCAAGTTATGCGCATGACAAGTTTTAACAGCCCCGGATTGAAGACAAGATGCGCTAGTGATTGGACCAGCACAACTCTTGAAGTAGTGGGCAGTGAATCGCTATAGTAAGAGAATTAATATGTAGGAACTGATGTGAGATTACTTTCTCTTTTCCAGACCAACTAGAGAGAGAGAGAGAGAGCGAGAGAGAGACAGAGAGAGCCCAGCTCTGCAGACGACGTAACTGAAATTGAAAGAGCTGTTGACACGTTTGTCACTCGTCTGTGGTCATGTTTTCAGTTATTTAAGCTCTACAGTGGTTACTGAATGAATGCAAGATGCAGTGTTTATGTGAAGCTATAAGCAAGACATTACGTGCTTGCAACAGCTAGTCAGTAGATGATGTTATTTTCTATATCGATGGTTAGTGTTCTTATAGTGCATTGAAGTTTATTTTGCCCGACCCTGTTGCAGCACCCTACATGAAGGCCTGCAATCTCAACGACCCAGACCTGGATGGCTGTGCCCTCCGGGAGGGTAGAAATGCCATAAAACAGGTGGTGAATGGTGAGTATTCGAAGTTGTTCTTACTTATCAGGTTGTGAAATAGAAACGACCTTTTGTCGCGTCCAAAATATAGGACAGTCATTGCTCACGAAGAACGGGTTTTCGTTCAATAACAATAGTAATTCATGTAGCGACCTTATAATTCGCAATGAAAAGTTTAAACGATTCATATGCGTCATTAATATGTTTCATTACAAACCTACTTTACGTCCTTAGGCCGTGCTCCATAAGGTGTCATGTTACTGTAGCAAGGAAAAAGCACGAGTAGAAATTATTTTTGCGCAGTCATCATATGTGATTTGCAGTCCTGTGTAGTTACAGGTGTTGGTCATCAAAAAATTCTTTACTTTATATTTGCACGGAATACTGTTCTATTTGTAGACATTACCAAAATATTACTCCCTCGCATAAAAATTTTTAGACTACATATTTTTTTTTTTTGTAAAATGGCGTTTCATAATTATTATTTTAGTCTTTTTGGAACGGTGTACTTGAAAACACTACGGTTTAGTTCCAAAAATACCTCTGGGGGTTTAACGGTTTAACCACTCCTTATTTGAATTTCTATGTGAAAGAATAGTAGAGCTGCATTCCGCCATGAACAGCAATGATTGGCAGCTACCTGAACAGTATTAATACGTAATCTCTTTAAAATACACTTCACGCAAATAATATATTTATTAAAGTTTCTTATTTACAATTTAAGTAGTTTTCCGATAACAACTCGGCACCTGGACTGAAAGAACTTCTTGTTTTTTTTTTTCTGCCGAAATTTCTGGGTTGTTACGATACATCTTCCCATTACTTTGTGCCATACCGCCCATTTGGAAGGCGCATCTCAAATTTGTACTGGTTTTTCCATGCCTTATCACTAGGGCCACCTGTTTGTAGCGAAACTATTTCAGAGCTACTTGTATTCCAGAACATTAGTGATCAGATCCACTTCCGTGATTGGATGATTTTAGGTGTCGCGATTGCAGGTGCCTCAGTGTCGGAGTTAGCTAATTCTGATCGGTCAAGTCATGTAAGGAACTGCCTCCCGGCAAAGACGCGTGGCCAATGACCAACGGCAAACTGCACGTATGCCATAGGACATTGGAGTCTAGCCTTCAAGTAAATCCTTTCACGATAAACTGATGACCCTGCTAATCACCTGCTAAGGTCTGTTACATAAGCCACGAAATATTCTGTATACAAGGACACCTGATTTTCACGAAAACATAGCTAATTATACTACTATCCTCATCGGCTTTCAAGAACTCATCGTTAAGAGCCGCCCAAATCTCTCAGCTCAACTCAACTAAACGTATGAGTAAGTGCGAATGGATTCATTAGAGTGAGTGAGTGAAGAGATTTGAGTTTCTCTTAGCATCGAGGTCTAAGGAGCCGATGAGGGTAAAGTGAGGTGAGTATGGAGTAGCGCTGGAATTATGGGGTGGGGCAAACGGGAAATCCCCAAGAAAACCCGCCGACAAGCGGCATCGTCCGGCACGATTCCCACTTGCGAAAATCCAGAGTGAACCGGCCGAGGATTGAGCGCGGTTCCCCTAGGTAGAAGACGAGTAGTCTAACCACTAAACCGCCGTGCCCCCGTGGTTTCACAGGAGATCCTAAGTACCGCATACCGAAAATGGAGCCGCTCGTCATCCAAGAGTTGAAGGTGGATCAAGAGTTTGGCGGGAGGGCAATAGGCTTCTCCTTCGTCGCCTACAACTGCACGGTGTGGGGACTGTCCGACGTCAAGATAAACGCCATCCGGTGAGCAGACGTGCATTCCTAATTATATAAACTGTTTGTAACATCTTTTTTCTCAGGAACAAAAAAAAATTGGGTATACACAGAGACCTGAATAGTTCGCGGATTCATTTTGNTAACATCTTTTTTCTCAGGAACAAAAAAAAATTGGGTATACACAGAGACCTGAATAGTTCGCGGATTCATTTTGGGTCAAGCTAGAATCCAAAACATCATTTGTTCACGTCGATATTGCAGTTGGTTCACGCGTTATTAATCACCTCCTGAAGAACGCTGAACCAATAAGAAACACGCAACAAAACANGATATTGCAGTTGGTTCACGCGTTATTAATCACCTCCTGAAGAACGCTGAACCAATAAGAAACACGCAACAAAACACAGGCCCATTCACAGCCTTCCGCTGTGACAGCAGGCAACCAATGATACATTTTATGTGCGTCATTGTACAAAATACTGTGCAGTCTATGCTGCTGGTCATTCAAGTAGCAAATTTCCCCGGTCTCTGAGTATACATAAGTGGGATGTTGTGGCGTTTCCTTTGATGTGTTCTTAGAATGATTCGTATAGTCTATTTGCAGTATTATAGAATTTTTTTGGATCAAATCTTTGAAAAAAAAAAAAACACCCCATGTACGACGTGTTTGCTTGATTTCTAAATTTCACAGTGAAGGGATTGGGAATAATAACGGGTTCAGTGTAAACTTTGACAACAGAATAGGTAAGTATACGGAGGTGGAATGACATAGCGGTTCCTTTGATGTGAGCGTACCCATTGGATGATTGGCTGCACGAGGTTCCAGGAACGCACCTCGTTTCTGATTGGAAGGAATTTGAAAAGTTTACTTTATTATACTAGGAGAGAATTTACTTCTTACAATTGTGCTATCTTATCTATTTTGTCATTATTATTGTGTCTTTATTGGTGGCGAAGTTACACTTAACCACACAGCCTATATCAATGTGAAACAAACATGAAACTATACAACTAAGTTGTCTGTCTTAACTAAAACATAAACATACAATAACAAATATTAAATAGTTACACTTCAGATAACAAGTTTAAACGAAATGTTGTTTTTTTCCTTTGCAACACATTGACACAGAAAGAATTGAAGTTAAAGTCGTAGCAATAAACATAAATATTATAACACGAAGAAGAGAATGTTAGTGTGTAGGATATGAAAATATTTACATCCTTTAGCTTGATACTATAAGAAATATTTGGAAAACCCCACAGTATATCTAAAAACAAATATTACGATAAAAATAAGAGGGAGGGGAAAACGCATTAGCCTAACAAAAAAAAAATTAAAGAAAAAGAATTACAAGTCAATGGACTGCATTTTGCTTGACACGTCCTGGACATCTTTGGACCAATAAGAAACGTCTAACGACAGGATGGCCCAAAAACGTATAAATATGTGTTTAAGCAAAATGGGCCCTGTTTGCTGCATAGGCCAGGAAATAAATGGCTCGTACTGGAATATGTACAGGAAAATTAACTTTAGCGAACTGCTATTGGCTACTGCGTGTCGAGGAGAATTCCGTATTGGCTGACTGCCGGCTGGCGAGCAGGTTACCAGGCGCTGATTGGTGAACGTCGTTCAGCCATGTTTGCTGACCAGTGACGCAGTTTTGCTGGCGTGTGCCGCTTGATGTTGCAGTATAAACGGCAGTTTGACCTCTGTATTCATATCTACTCTGTGTTATAGATGAAGGCATTTATTATAAAGTTACTCGATTTACCGAAAACTATTCTACTTGTGATATGGTTGTGTGTGATTATCCTTCTGATCTTGCTGGTTCTGTGGTTCGGTGTCTATAGTCCATTTACGGTTACTTCCAACTCTTCTGTAGTACTGCTAAAGTTCTACTTTATGGATATTCCTCCGCTTTATGCAAACAAGGTTTAAACCTAGTTTAGTAAATTACATCAAAGTGACACCGCACCGCATTAGTGCGCACTCAGCGTAATAATATTTTGCACGAGAAAGGTTTTTTACTAGGCATTAACAACAAACCTATTTCCTACATGTAATAATGTTAATCGTAAAATAAATAAAGCTGAACTGAAAACTTTAAAATTGTCTTGATGAACTGAAAGTTTCTTAAATGCTTTTTCGTGTTCAGACACTACTACAACATATCCAACCGTCTTCGAATCATGCGGTTTTTTTTTACCAAACCTCTGCAGTACATTCCATGCGTTAGCTAGGCGGAGCACTTAAGATTCACTCTCATCAGCCATATTAAATGTACCATAATATTAATTTCAATCAAATAAATAAATACACTGTAAAACCTTTCTGGTAAACTTCCTAAACTGTAACGGAAGTTTTTAACCTAGCCTACACATTGCATGGAAATAATACCAGATGTCAGACTGCAAATTTGGGAATGTTGAGCGTCGTTAGTATACAAGACTGGGGACTGTCCTACGCATTTGACTGCTCCGTGAGCGGAAATAATTTACCATTCGCACTTTCTCAGTAATATTGTACATTGATATGGTAATTTTAAGAATAATTTCTTAGAGCATATTTATTTTTATTGTGGATTAGGCCTACATTTTAAAATGCTTTCAAATTTTGTCGCCTTTTACCCGCTCGTTATCTGGTAATTGGGAAACTGTAAAAATATATTAGTAATTTAAAAAGTCATACACTTAATATGCCATAATTAGAGATGATGTAAAATATCGAAGTTTTTTTGAGGCAACATATCTTCTATAACACGCTAACTAGTTTATACTTTCATGACTGGATGAACAAGGTCTTGACTCAGATAAGTTGTTTGCAGACCAATCACGAACGTTCTGCCTTATAGTATCTGAATACTTATTAGCCCAGTGAAATAAGATGTTACCTTCATACACGCATGGTAGCCAATAAGGAAAGAGAACTGTCGGACATGTGTGCAGTACGTTGAATCCTAACAAACGGTCACCTTTTCTCGCGATAAACCATCATATATATTCATAATTAGTTTATGGAAGTTCAAAATTGATTTTTGTTCTACAGCGTAATGTATATTTACAGAGAGTTATAGTTGTAGTTTCAGAATACGTGTCTCTGAACAACTGAAATGAANTCTACAGCGTAATGTATATTTACAGAGAGTTATAGTTGTAGTTTCAGAATACGTGTCTCTGAACAACTGAAATGAATTAGAAACCAGTAACGTTGGAATCACAACAGGACGACAGAAGCAACACGATGGATGTGATGAGAATAAAATAATCTATAAGGCGATAAGCACCGACACTTCTGCGACATCAGATTGACAAAAATCGTGGTTGAGACGCGTTTTGAGGATAGAAAATATTTATAATTTAAAAGCGTCTAGGTTGCGAGAGGATTGTGTAACCCACCATCATCTTGGCGTTTAAGTACTTTCCTGAGCTATCATCGGAGTTAATAAGCACAGAAACACCTTTTAACGAATGCGTGTAATAACAAAAATACTTTCACATGTGGAGTGGAGAGATTTGGGTGGCTCGTAACATCGCGGTCTTGACAGCCGACGAGGGCGAAGTGAGGTGAAGTATGGTGCAGCGCCGGAGTGCATGGACGGGGGAAACGGAAGATCCCGAGAAAACCCGCTGACCAGCGGCATCGTCCGGCACGATTCCCACATGCGAAAATCCGGGAGCGACCCCACCGGAAATAGAACCCGGTTCGCCTTGGTGGGAGGCGTACAGTCTAGCAGCTACACTATCGCGGAGTGGAAATAAATTGTTGAATAAACATAAATGTAAGAAATAATGTAATAATTAGTAGCGCCCGTGCAACATGATTAAATATTGAGGCGGTAAAACAAGTGTTCTCAATAACACGTATTTTTGTTGTCGCGTTGCGACCATCAGGTCGCATCTGTCGCGCTGTCGTGTTCCGAGATATAATAGAAAATTGTGGTGTGAGGCCGAGACTTAATGGGTTCGCCTACCTTGAGGTGTTTCCCACGTTTGAAGCCGAGAAGCGCGGGAGCGATAAGGCCGACACTGTCATGCACATAAAGTGACCCTATGACTCTAAGCGCAAGGTTCTGAACTCGGGTGCAGTGCTCTCGTAGTGCTGCGTGTACGTATGGGACTTCCAGCAGTGACCCTGTTTTTTTTTATCTGTAGCAATGTAAAATGCAGGGCCCTATACAAGTTTCGCAGGAATTCACTCAAAATACTTTAATCTATAGTTGTACGAGTACGTCGTTTTCGACAATATTTAAGTGCTTGAGAATAGCGTTTGCAAAAAGCTTGAAGTGTTGAATGTTGATTCCTGCCCTAATCTGAAGTGTTGTTTCTTTTTGTGTGCAAACAGATTGTGCACACGTGAAAAGGTTTTTTTTACGTGCATTACAAGCACACAGCAATCCAGTTCGTGCGCTAAAGAAACTCCTTAGTGCATCAGTTTTAAAAACAACCGTTTATACAAAAAGTATTCTACATGATGTTTGGTATGTTTTGTATGGAATATTAGTACTTTAAGAAACCTTGCAATTTTTTTAAATTTAAAACTAAAATATACATTTGACAAAAAAAAAAAGAATTTTTTAAATATTTATTAACCTTGCAGGATTGTCTGAAAAAGTCGCATTGAAAAAAATGCATAAATATATATATATATATTTATGCACTTATCCTTAAAATTGTTACACTAAGAACAAGTATCTTTGACATTGCGTCAAGAGATAGAAAATGTGATGAAAGCATATTTATGAGGTGAGTGACTGGTGTGGTGCAGGATAGGCAGAAAGACCCATCACAACGAGTACGACCTTGAGTTCCCACGGCTAGAGGTCAAGGCAAACTACAAGGCGACCGGGAAAGTTCTGCTGCTGCCAATTACGGGGACAGGCGTCGCCAACATAACCATCAGTGAGTATGTGACACATAACATCCCGTCTCCGGACACTTGGCGTGCAAGGAACTACATACGTGAAGGACCGTCGTGCCTGGGAGCATTCTCAGCTCTGTGACCTCCACAGACTAAGTAGTTAAGGCGGGGGGTATCCCGCCACCTTGTATTTATCTAAATAGCAGCCATTTTGATTGGTTGTCACTGATTTGGNAGTTAAGGCGGGGGGTATCCCGCCACCTTGTATTTATCTAAATAGCAGCCATTTTGATTGGTTGTCACTGATTTGGTCCCATTATGATATTTCAGGTTTAGAGTGTAGACTGCCTGTCAAATGCACAGCGAAGAAAAAAATGGTTCCTGAGAATCGTCCAGGACGCATTATCTTCACTTCGGCCAGCACTCGCGTTTAAAAAGTCGCTGTGCCGCAAGCGACAACCTCGAAACAGCCAATCAGAACGCGGCACGCAACAAGGCGAAGGAAATTTTTAACAAGTCACTTAAAGGGGAAATTGTTATTATTCTCGCAGACCGACGTGGAAATGAGCAAGACACACAAGTGTGAAAAGTGTGTGAATGTGTGAGCGCAGTTCACGGACGGCTAAACCTCTCGCCGTGACGTTGTCGTCTTATCTTCNGTGAAAAGTGTGTGAATGTGTGAGCGCAGTTCACGGACGGCTAAACCTCTCGCCGTGACGTTGTCGTCTTATCTTCATCACGGTGTCTTTTTCTCCTTGTTTAGTCCTGCTGTGTATAATAATTCAGGGACTTTCCGTCTGTTCACCACATTTACAATTTTCTTTCTCCCGGTTTAATAAACGTCTACTTCTTGTGTTCAGAAGTGGAACTTTGTAATACTGTACGCATATTCATTTAAATCTTATACCCCCTCTACTCTGCGTGGTTTAAACGTGCATGCAGTTATGCACTTACGTAAGATTTATTTCACGTGGGCCAAAGTTTTAAATATTTAAATTAAATTATTCCCAGCGAAATATTGCTGCTGTTTATGGCTACGTAAAGACTTGCAAAAAAATCTTCTGGAAAGAATGAGACAAGTAGTTTTTCACGAAAATATTTCAGGACAAGCCGTGTTCCAACGCACATTGGTTCAGAACCACTTTCGTGATTGGAGCATTTGAATCGTTATGTCTTCCCGCTAATCACGTACGGTCAGTATCGGATAAAATGTATTCTGATTAGCTAATTCATTCAACAGTTAGTCTCCACACAAAGACAAGTGGCCAATAGCCAAATGAAGACAGTTAGTGTGCACGTAGCTAGGGCCAGTGACTTTCCGCGTAAAAATCGGAGCACACAGTAGACTTCAATACTATATACACACCTCAGCTGTTGTTACACCTCCATTGGCTGCTGGTGCCGTGTCCGTCTTTTACCAAGCCACTCAGGACTAAGTAACTCCGAAACTGTACCTTCGTGATTCGTGCGCAAACGGTTAACACGGGCCAGAACATTTTTTAGCCAATCAAAGAAGCTGGACGACCCTACAGTGTTTTGAGCTGTATCTTGGATCGAAATCTTTTCGCGAAATATCACTGCCCCTGCACATAGCATATTGAAGTCCAGCCTCCACGTAAATATTTTCGCGAAAATACAGGTGGCTCTAACTATAAGTTATAAATATTATTACGTCATGAAACAGTGACCCGTCACTTTTTATCAACCCAGGGAGAGGGGGGGCTACGCCCCTGCTTACTAGCAAGTGGAGGCGCATTGGCCTTCTTTGCCTTTCATTATTCTTGGCACCTATGTCCGATTTTGAATAGGAGATTCGCTGTGCTTTCCTGACTACCAACCTCAGCTTATCCCACGAGCGGAGTCCTGCAAAATTCGCGTTATTTCGGGGCACATTAAACTTAAAACTTCTGCAATACGTTTGTGATTGGACGGTACTTTACTTGACACGCCCCGGGTAACTCTGCGACAGTAAATGAACGCTTCAGAATTGTGTGCCCCAATCACGCGCAGTTCAGTCAGAAAGGGAGTGGCTTCGCCTCTAGGTGGCAACCAATGAAGAAACGATGCCATCTCGAGTATATACAGTACTGTGAAGTTTAGCTTGATGCAAAATAATAACGCGAATTTTGCAGGTCTCTTCTCTACCCATGAGTTACTTATCTAGTTTAGATTTGGGCTTGCTTGTATGTAGGCAGGGGCAGTTGCATTTCTCAAATGTTACTTTTAAAAGTGATTGCTTCACTGTGAACTGTTTATAATCACCGTGTTACACTGAAAAAAATATTTTTTGCGGTGACCTCAAAGTGTTTTGTTGGTATTCACCCTGTCAATTTTTTTTTTTTGCGTTATTCACAACATTTTTTGTAGCCACCAAAACGTGAATTTTCAGTGGTCACAAAATTTTAGTGTTGACAATTAAAAATTTTTGTGAACAAAACATCAATCTCGGGAGGGTGAATACCAACAAAATACTCTGTGGCCACCGCAATTTTTTTTTTTTTTCAGTGTAGCCTAGGCGTTGTTTTGTGTCCAACTGTCTCACGAGTTTCCACGTTTTCCTTGCATGTCTGCTCGCAGCCAACGTAAAAGCCACCTACAAGTACAACTTCACTGTAGAGCGTAGACAAGATGGCGACTACGCCTCCGTCACCGACTACAAGTTGGATTATGATCTCGGCGGCCGGGCGTACATCGACCTGGACAACCTCTTCAATGGGCAGAAGGTCCTCAGTAAGTGGAGAAGCCTACCGGTAACTACACGAGAATGGCATTTAAGGGGTACCACCTACCTGGAGGTTTTTTTTCCTGCGTTTGAGGCCGAGAGGTATGGGGGCGGTAAGGGCGACGCTGCCACGCGCCTCAAGTGCGCCGTCAACGCTAAGCACAAGGCTCTGAACTGGCGTGCAATGTTCTCGTCACACTGCGTGTACCTATGGGAATTTCAGCAGCGACCCTAGTATTTTAATAGTAAAAAGTCTGTAGCATAGGGTTAATGCAGTGCCCTTGAGTTTTTTTTTTGTGTGTATCTGACGTGGATGTTTTGAGACACGGCGCTTTGAAAACCCAATTTTTAGCAATTCTAGAGTATATCCTATTCGCGGTTTCTTCACACTTTTANGCTAAGCACAAGGCTCTGAACTGGCGTGCAATGTTATCGTCACACTGCGTGTACCTATGGGAATTTCAGCAGCGACCATAGTATTTTAATAGTAAAAAGTCTGTAGCATAGGGTTAATGCAGTGCCCTTGAGTTTTTTTTTGTGTGTATCTGACGTGGATGTTTTGAGACACGGCGCTTTGAAAACCCAATTTTTAGCAATTCTAGAGTATATCCTATTCGCGGTTTCTTCACACTTTTAGAATCAAACCTTTGAAAAATCACCCAATGTATGTCGTGTTCGATCGTTTCTTAAATTTGTCATGAATCACATGCGTATTGTAATACTGTTAATAAAAAAATTCCTTATTTTTTGTAAAATTGAACTTTTACTTATATGCTGGTTATGAAATCTAATACTTAATTTAAAATTCAAATTAATGGAAACAGTGAGAACATGTGCTTGTTGGTAACGCCTAGTAGGAAGGAGTTCTCATGCAAAATATTATTATTCTGGATGCTCACGAATACAGTGCGTTGTCCCTTTGGTGTAATTTTCTACACATGATTAAGCTTTGTTTTAATGAGGCGGATTTGTATTCTAGAATTAAAACTTGAGCAGGGCTTCAGAAAAGTTTTAAGTAACCGTAAATGGACTATGCTCTTAAATGGCGTTTCTAATGGGCTCTCAACTGTCCTCGTCTGAAGTGTATGTTCTTTACGTAGATCAGCACATTGGACTCACTTCAAAAAGTTCCGTGAGAAAACGTGTATTTAAAACACTGTGCAGCGCAATTCAAGCACCAGGTAGGCGGGAGCCTTAAGGCAGAACTCGAGTAGCTTCCATTGGATCACTAAATCCGACTATACAACACGCAGAACTCTTTAAAAAGTAGAACGCGCAAAACCAACATTCTTAGGAAATTACGATTTATCTGGCATATTTAAGACTAATGTATGTAATTTTGTAAAACTGCAAAAGAGCTTTCTCGAATTTAGTTATTTAAATTTTAAAAACCATTAACTAATGAGAGTTTATTATTTATCAAAATTTAGAGCATATCTGCATTCTGGATAATGTAGAAAACATATTTTGCANGATGTATGTAATTTTGTAAAACTGCAAAAGAGCTTTCTCGAATTTAGTTATTTAAATTTTAAAAACCATTAACTAATAAGAGTTTATTATTTATCGAAATTTAGAGCATATCTGCATTCTGGATAATGTAGAAAACATATTTTGCCAGAAAACATTCAATTAAGGCAATTATAATAATGCCTACTGTGTAATGTAACAGGTTGTGCTCTTATTCGTAGTCANAAGAAAACATTCAATTAAGGCAATTATAATAATGCCTACTGTGTAATGTAACAGGTTGTGCTCTTATTCGTAGTCACGCCTATCCCATTATGTGATGGGCTGTGCTCTTGTTCTTGGTCACGCCTATGGTGTGATGTGACATGTTGTGCTCTTGTTAGTA
The DNA here is from genome assembly GCA_002778355.1 of Clitarchus hookeri. Classification (NCBI taxonomy): domain Eukaryota; kingdom Metazoa; phylum Arthropoda; class Insecta; order Phasmatodea; family Phasmatidae; genus Clitarchus; species Clitarchus hookeri. Next base: position 135,365 of record NQII01004305.1, on the reverse strand, counting down.
GTCACGCCTATGGTGTGATGTGACGTGTTGTGCTCTTGTTTGTAGTCACGCCTATAGTGTGACATGACATGATGTGCTTTTGTTCTCAGCGGACAATATAAACGCCGTGCTGAACGAGAACTGGCAGGATCTGGTTAAGGATGTCGGCCCGACCATCGCCGTGGCTCTCGGAGAGCTGGCGAAGACGATCATGGGTGGCATCTTCGACACCGTCCCTCTTCAGAAAGCCTTTAAGGACTATCGCCCACGTAGCTAGGCTTCAGTCACTCCACCTACAGAGAGCATCTATCTCACTATATCCTCCTCTTCGGCCAGCACATCAGTGACTTGCTGCTTCAGAAGTCTACCTAACTTTCGGCCATTCTCGGAAGCCATCGCCACAACTCGCCCGCCAGCAAGTATCCACCACCAGCTTCTGCCTATTCTGCCTACATTGACGCCGATTCGCTTTAAAGTTTGAATTTTTTATAAAGTCGATTTCATATACAAATAAATATTAAGTAATTAAGAATATATTAAAAAAATAATATTATAATAATATAAATATGTTTATCTATGTGTTTATAAAAACCTCTTCTCATGCCTAATTTGACGCCTATTTGCGGTAGCAGATTTTCTTTAAATTCGGAGTTAGAGATATTTAATATGTTTATCATTATTACACACACACGCCAATCTGAAAATTAAATTTAAGTTATAATCGCCCACCATTAGCACTATTAAGTCAACGCATAAGTCCGCGGGGATAAAAAAAATACAAATATCAAACACGATAAAAAAAATTCTTTCATGAGAATGGCGGACACCAAGATAACTTTACTTTATGCTGAAACTGGGCCAAATGCTTGTATGTAAACATTAACTTTACACCACTCTGAATTCATTATTAATACTCTGCTACGCGATCTGTATCCGAACATGACGATAAGGCAAAGTTAATACAATGATCTCCACTTTAACTTCAATACGATTCGATCTTCAGTGGCTTGCAGTGACACCAAATTACCTAAGTTCGGTCATACTCGGGCATCATCGCCGCAACTCGGCACCCACCGCCTGCCTCTACTTCTACCACCTGCATATCCGCGTCTCTTGCTTCTGCAGTCTTACTAGGTTCCGCCGTTATCATTCATCTTCTTCGTATCACAGAAATAATCGGTCACATTTATTCCGCATTCCCCGCTGGTTGCCGCCGACATATCATCATCTTGATGCCTTAGTCTACATAACTTCAGTCATGACCGTGAATTATCATCAGCTCTTGACCTCCATCTTGCAATTTTAGTCAGACGTCATCACTTTCTTCAGCTGAGAAGTCTCTTGCCGAGCAAGCACGCGGGCTGTTAGGTTGGATGTTCTGTGCTCATTTAGATAGAAGTATTACTTATTAGGAACATTTGTAAACACATGGACAAAGGATTTAAAATGTACATAATTGTAGGTGCTTCAGTGGGTAGTTCTGAAGAGTATGGAATATTTTCCCGNTGGACAAAGGATTTAAAATGTACATAATTGTAGGTGCTTCAGTGGGTAGTTCTGAAGAGTATGGAATATTTTCCCGAGAAACCTATTTTCTACAGACTACAAACGCTGTGATCAGCTCTATCTTGTAAGTCGGGTAGAGTGATGTACATGACGTCTGAATATTCCGAATTGCTTTGTCTTCTGTTTTACTTACGAAATACAGCTGTTTTTCCTTTAATTTTTTTTTCAATATAACATTTACTATACTACGAAAAACATTTAAAAATTTTGATGTGGCGAACAGGTAGCATAGTTGTTGGGTACCAATTTTGAAACACTCGGTGACTCTTAGGTGCCACAAAGGCTAGTTTTCTAGGTTACTGGCGTAACGAGGGTGAAACCATCGTCATTAAAGAAGGCTGCCAGCACAGGGACTACGAGATACGANTGTTGGGTACCAATTTTGAAACACTCGGTGACTCTTAGGTGCCACAAAGGCTAGTTTTCTAGGTTACTGGCGTAACGAGGGTGAAACCATCGTCATTAAAGAAGGCTGCCAGCACAGGGACTACGAGATACGACGAGAGGGCAATGGAACGGCGCTTCGCTTCAGCGAAGAATGCCATGGCGAGACGCATAGACTCCTTCCTACTGGACGAAGAAGCCGACATGGTTCCGTTCGTCGAACGGACCACTACTTGTCGCAGTCTGCTGCGCGAGGTGAAGACAAGCTCACCGGCTGAGGATAAGGAAGAACAGTGGACGTGAAAAAAGATATTTCCAGTTTGGGGGCGTGATGGTGCCGAGTGCTAAAAAAAATTGTGACGAGGGCGAAAAATAATTTTTGCAAGTGCAAAGCATAAGCAAGTGGGTGACACAAAGCGCCCAGAAACATATTTTTATGTGCATGTTTGTGGAAAAGTAATATGGAAGCCTTAGAAAAATGATAACAAAAAATATGTATATATATTGCAGGCGTACATAATAACTTTGTTCAGTTATCTTGAGGTGTATATTGGGGGGGAAAAAATTATGTTTGTTATATGTTGTAAAAAATGCAGCATGAAAGACAAGCGATAATATTTGAAGTTTTAGATTGTAAACGAAAAATACGTGTTTACGATTTTGAAAGATAAATGTATACATGTNAGCGATAATATTTGAAGTTTTAGATTGTAAACGAAAAATACGTGTTTACGATTTTGAAAGATAAATGTATACATGTCAATGTAAATAAATAGCCATGGAAAATATTATCATTTCTGTAAAATAATTTGTCCAAACCCATGTCACGAAATATTTTAAGTATTAATTTAAATAGCTGAATTCATATATGGAAAGAATGGTGACGACTAGGGCCACCGATTTTCGCAAAAATATTTCACGACCAGTTGTATTTCATAACATTTTAGATTAGAACCACTTTATTTATTGGGCTGTTTACGTGTTGCGTATCTTAGGTGTCTGCTCGCGAATCACAAACGCACACTACACGAGTAACCTAATTCTGATTGGACAGCCAAGTAAGATAATGTTTTCTCACAAGGACACGCGACCGATACGCAAAAGAAAACTGCTGTTATAAGAGTATGGTATTGAAATATAACATGCGCCGAAACATTTGCGCGAAATTCGGGTGTTTCTAGTAATGTCGAAAAGAAAGAGCTGAGGTACGAAAAACATACTTGTTAAATGGTTACTTACAAGTGTGCGCCTGCACGGTGCGGCGTCAGGTAACTGGAGCGTGCACACTCGCATGTGTACGTGCTTCCAAGCAGTTTCCTCACATGCCCGGTGTTGGATAACCGTGACGTATGCGTGCGTAGGAAGAGGAGTGCTAGCACTCGCCAGACTCACTCCTCACGCCGTTCACGACTCTAGGCTTTTACTCTATGACATTACATAGCACCANCCCCCCTGAATAGGTCACCACAAAACACGTAAGCGAGTGATGTAATTTACATACAGTCCATTACGATAGCGCGTATGATTGCTTGAATAAAATACAGCCCGTCTTCGATGGTGGCAGTAACAACTCTCGCAGGGTGCATGATCCAGGCTCACAAAAGATTACGAGCAGATACTTCTGTTCGTAAGGCCAGGGAGAAAATGCGAAAATCTCCGGTCCTGTGTTGCTGGTACAATCATCACTTTCCATGAACGTGTGTAAGTAGCCAATATTCCAGAAACAGAATTCGTTGATTGATGGTCTTGATATTGTCAAGACGAAATGCATGCATATTCGTACTGACTTCGTTGGTGATGCGTTGTCTTTTTATCTAAACTTTTGGTGGATCAATATAATGTGACCAATATAATGCCAACAAAGGTAACTGCTATATTTCTCATGAAATAACATTATAATTTGGTGTGATTGTTTTAAAGCGATAACACACAAACCAAGTCTTACTTAAAATTGACTTCGCTGGTGATATGTTAGTTACTTGTTTGAAAACATACTGTCGGCATTTGGTATATAAACCTTGGTTGGGCCAACATTGTAAAGCCAAGATAAATTCATTAATAAAAACAATTGTTTTAAATAAAAAAATCTAATCCCCACAGCAGATGAAAACTTATCAAACGTAATTTTTCTTTAAACTATATTTTGTTCTTCATNTAAAAAAATCTAATCCCCACAGCAGATGAAAACTTATCAAACGTAATTTTTCTTTAAACTATATTTTGTTCTTCATGTAGAGAGACAATGTTTTGAACGTAAAAGTTGGCGATGGGTACCTTTTTGTCAAGTTGGGACAACTCAGTATTGCAAACACCATGGAAAAATTGGACATTATTTATACTTTCCAAATAAAAACATATTTAATTAATTTTATGTACTTAATGATTCAGAATTGTCAGCACAGAGATTCTTTAAAAATAAACTCTATGTTGTNTATTTAATTAATTTTATGTACTTAATGATTCAGAATTGTCAGCACAGAGATTCTTTAAAAATAAACTCTATGTTGTTGATTGGGTTTTGGTTAGTAATTGGAAAATAAACTTTTTACACTGGCAGGTTTTAAATTCAGTTTCAAAGTAGTAAAATCTGACTTGTAAATACATTGAAAGAAAACACAGTATATTAAACTACAATATTACGGTTTGTGCGTATTGCTCTAACTATCGTAAGTTAGGCCGACCTCCATGAAGCTTTTGGTTGCATACCAGCTTACGGCGCGGATGTTCCGGGTTGAATTCCCGGGTAACACGTAGGTAGATATATGTGTACTGCCGTCTAAACATTGCCAAATGTCAAATTTATCAGTCAATGAGGTAAAATTATTTCTAAAAAAAAGGTGAAGACAATGGGTTGATTACCTAAAGGGCGCGAGTTCGAATCCAACATCAACTGGGGATATTTTCAGCTCATTGTGGAAAGTGAAGAATACCGATAACTTTAACTAGATTATTTAAATTTTTTAGTTGATGTGTAAAATGTATTTTAAACATTGGTGACCAACGTTGGCAGAATGTTTTTTATTGGTTGGCATTTCGAATGCAATAACACATCTTGCCAACCCATTTCCAACGTTGAAACATGTTAGTAAATCTTTAGTTGTTAAATGACTGTGTGAACGGCTTTCTGAAAGAATAACACACTACTCTTAAAAGTATGCACACCACCATAACATTATGTTGGGCAAATTCTGTATTTCAGTTGGCAACCAACATAAACGTCGCGTTGCGCCAACGTAGGCCCGCGTGACATTTGGCTTTTGTACCAAAGTAATTTTGCTGCTGGGTGCGCTAACAGCACTATCAGAAACAAAGTGTATAGCATTTGAGATAAGACACCCTTTATGTAATTAAGTGCTTTGATATTCTTATACACTTACTCTAAAACAGTTTAATTACAACCAGAATACGTTCTGGTTTGTCGAAATATTTTAATCGTAAAAAAGACAGGGTCTGTTGAAATTCAAATGTTAACAGTCTTTGACAGTAATGTGGGAAATCAGCGAGTAAATCTAGGCTACACATGCAGCAGAATTAAATCTGCGTACCTCATCTTTAGCATATGGTTTAGACTTGTCGATCCATTCGATTGGGTCGCGAGTCCAGGTATATGTTTGTGTACGTTTGGTTAGTTCGTACTATAACCTTTAGTAGTTCTGAAGGCCCTGCATCTTAAGATGCTGCGCGTCTGCTCAAGCTGCCCTCAGGCGTACACAACGTCATTTTGTTTTATAGCGCATGCAACATCCGTCAGCGTCGTAAGGCCGTCTACTTTGCTTTTACTTTACTTGGAGTTCTGCGTTTATATTGCAACACACTTATTGCTTCCGTCCTTAAGATTCCCGGTTCTACAAGGTAATCTTGCGAAGGATGACGTCATGGTGATTATGCTCATGCGTCGGAGTAAGCGTTTGTGTCAGACATAATGTTAGTGTGTAAAATATTTGTGGCGCGGCGGCTTCCGAGAAGGTGATCTCGTGTTGGAAATTTCCAGAAGAAATAAAGCCTACTGTAACGCAATTATATTTCAAGGTCTTTGTGAAATTGTCTCCCAATCATAATAGACAAACATGTGCAATGGTAAAGTATCAGTTATTTATAATGGTGTTTAGTATATTTAAACTTGCAAGCTATGTAATTGGTTAAAAACTAAGACACGAAATGTATTTATAATACCATGCAAAATTTACAGCTTAATGCTGTCAACACACGAACAAAGGAAAACAAAAGATAAAAAAATTTTTTACGAAGGAATGGAGAGGGTATTATTTCAATAAATTTTAAAATGGTTAAAAAATGTGCTTCATAAATATTTAGGGGCCGTTGCGGGTAAAGAATATGAACAATTTTAGTTTATTCAGGAATAAAGAAAAGGTTACTGTACTTTTTTCCATTAATACCATTTTACAAAACTTAAAATATAATTTTGTTGCAGGATAATTGTTTCCGTATTTAACAGCTTGATACTATTTCCTGTCGATTCACCAAAGTCTTGAAAACATTTTTTTCGCAATTTTTGTTCCTTATTTTTGTATATGCATACAGACTCGTTTTGCTATTTTATTATACGCCGTAAATTACTTCAAACTTCTCTCTAGTAGCCTGAGGCTATCCTCTTTTCTGATGAGAATGTGTAATTTTAAGCAAAATTCTCATTTGAGCAATGTCCTCACCGCCTCCGTTGAGGTTTTGCCAACTTAATATTTAAACTACGTTTCTAAACAAGAGAACGGAACAATTTAGAAAACACATTCTAGTATACAGAGCCAGTACGTATATAAATATGGACGTTGGATAATTATTTTCCCCACGTATAAAACTGAAAATAAAATCACATCGTATTTTCAGGTAGTGTTTTTTTTATACAACATAAGTTTTAATATATGATTAACCTCGCCTTTTTTCGCCCATATGCAACTGCACTTTGTAAGATATAATAAAAAGTAACTGAGATTATTCATAATAATAACTTCACTGTCTATGATTTGCATGTGCATGTTTTATATTCCATTTGTTACAGAAAGAATTATCATTTGGCCATTCCTTCAAACATAATGATGGTTAAGTTACGTAGAATTTTTTTCAGTTCTGGTATATGTCAACTCCACTCAAAACACCTGACGAATTAAGCCAGATGACACTGTAAGCGCTTGTTCTGAGTTCAGACAATCTCTTTAAAAACTAAAAATAATCACTGAAATAAACCAATCAGTGAAGTAACGCTTGACGCTTTCACTGTTACAAACGTTCTATGCAGAATTTCAACCAACTAAACGTTGATGACATAATTAATGTTTTGCTACTACTGTGATCAGTACTACTCTGAAAAAATGGTAAATTTTTTGTTTACCACTAAACACTCAATCGTTTGCAACCATTACAAATATTACCGCGAAATTTCTAGCCTCACATTAATATAAATTGTAATGAAGGCAAGTTTATTATATTACTGATTCTATTTTATATGATTTTGTCTAGGAAAATAAATTATGAGATTACCCACAAGGCAATAGAGTTTCACGAAACGAAAAATATAAATTTATTTGAAAGAACTTGTTTGTTAAGAAATTAACTCGTTTAGGTAAAAAGAGAGGTTCAATTACAGTTTGGCATTTAACGTCATTTAACACATAAAAATCCTGCATTTGCACACGTGAATTGTAATTTAAATGCCATTGCATGTGTACACCAATACAATTACGTATTTGTATCACACGCGTGTGACATAATTGAAGATATGCGTTTATATTTCGAGCGAACACTATACTAACTTCTAAACAGGTATAGTCAATTCACAGTTTCTTCACACATTTTGAATACAACCTTTACAAAACCAATGAAGGCACGTCGTGTTTGTTTGTTTCCTAAACATGTCACGTATCAGAAGCGTTTTGTACTTGTTTTAATATATAAGTAAGTTACCTCATTATTGGTTAAATTGAGCTTTTACTTATAATTCATCTACAAATTAAAATATTTTTTTTTATAATTGGTATGAATAATTTCTGTGACAAAATGGGTGTGTTGGTAACGCCCATAAGAAATAGTTCTCATTCAAAGTACTATTTGTCTGAGTGCGAACGAAAGTGGCGCGTTGTCCCTCTAGTGTAACTTTCTAGACTCAATTAAGTTTTGTTTGCATGAGGCGGAGGAATATCATGGAAGTAGAACTAAAGCAGGGCTTCAGAAAAGTTGGCAGTATTTGAGAATATACTATATGCCTGAAAGTAGTCTGTGGCAACTACTCTTGCTCAACTCTTTAAGTTAAAAATAAAAAGGATGAAAAAAAAAAAAAAAACTACGAAAACAATGATATTTGATACTTACGTGAACAGAAATATTGCACTGAAAATATTTATACTACCCGTCCCGGTACTCCATTTGTTGGTCTGATATTAAAGACGTACTCACGTTAAAAATTATTCTTCTCTTCGGTTCTGTTTATTGAAATACGTAGTTATTCTGTGATATTACGTTATATGTGTTACACATCACGATGGAACGCTTCGGTTTTGGCGATGGTTTTTCCTACGGTTGTAATTTAATTACACGTGACTTATCTCTCTTGTTACGCCCGGACGTTGCTACGGGGAACTAAGCATCTCGAGTACAAGAACCCCCAGCGGGGTGCTCGAAGCTAATTACAACACACATTTCGGGAAATGTTTGTTTTCTCTTGCATACTAATAACATTTCTTCCCCTCCCCGCAATCTACCCTCTCTCATTCGGAGCATAGTAGCGTCTCCATGGGACGAGTTTGGAGAACCGTCACACCTGATCTGCATACTACACTGAGAGTTGGAGTGCAAGGCCATCGTGTGAGGGAGAAGGCTAAGTTGTTGCTATAAGGAGTTGGTGAATATAATTAAAACTAATTTTTACACTCTCAGCATGATATTGAGTTCTGAATTGTATAGTTTTCTTCTAAATCGTAGACAAGGGCGAAAAAAAATTAAATACTAAGGTCTAGAAGGTCCTAAGTAGAATGAAATAGCCGGTTTTGGCACATCGTGACCTGGGACCGGAGTTCGGAGCTGTTCATGCTCTGTCATTGCGGACGGCCGGCGGCCATATTGGCCATCTTCTAGGTCAAAGGTCACCGGGGTCAATGGTAAAAGGTCACGCACATCCAACATGTAAGACAAGAAAACATAAAATATTTGTATTACCACTATTTAAAAAAAAAAGTGCCGTGTTGATTTTAATTCCATATGTTTACATGGCTTTCTAGAGTTTTATTTACGTTCCAAATTTGGCGAGAATCGGTCAAGTAGTTTCTGAGATATTACGTTAAAGCTTTATTTATTCTTTTCGAAATGGCTGTCACACGAAAACATTTACCTCTTAATTCAGTTCTCACATGATGCACTGTCAACGTACAAAATTTGGTTTAATCTGTTGAATGGTTCTCTATATATGGCATGGCACATTTCAAAGTGGCCGTAATTTTTAAAATAAGCCCCCGTTGTGGTTAAAAACTGTAAATGTCGCATGCCCTTACCAAGTACTATATATTTACCGTTTCGAGAAAATCGATAACGCGTTCAAACGTTTTTAGGATTACACACACACACACACACACTTGCACATGTACATACACACATATACACAGACAGGAAATATATCTCGTAGGCCTATCTTTCCTTTGGAAAGTAGGCTAAAAACTAGTCATATTTTAGGAAATTGTAAGAAATATTGAAATCCAGAAACTTCTCTACATGAAACCTGCCCTCCTCCCCCCCCCAACACACACACACAGAAAAATCATTTATCCTCCAGTGTAATGTCTAGAAAGGCGCATTTCTCAATAAATTAAATTACCTAACAAACTAACACTTAGACAGAAATCTCCTTGGAAGCGAGCAGAGCTGTAGAAATTATTTATTTACATAATTACCAAACTCTGTAACGTGAAAAGTAACTGCAAAAAACACGTGAAAAAAATTTCCTTTATACTTAAATGTACTTTATATACTGCTGTCCAAGTGCCAATTTTTAGTAGTTGAAATTATTAAAACAAACAACTCTTTTACAAGTACGTTTTGTTAAAAAATTGACCTCAGATTTTAATTGCCTGCCCGTGAATCACACACTTTCAGTACAGTATTTAAATATTNACACACACAGAAAAATCATTTATCCTCCAGTGTAATGTCTAGAAAGGCGCATTTCTCAATCAATTAAATTACCTAACAAACTAACACTTAGACCGAAATCTCCTTGGAAGCGAGCAGAGCTGTAGAAATTATTTATTTACATAATTACCAAACTTTGTGCCGTAAAAAGAAACTGCAAAAAAAAACGTGAAAAAAATTTTCTTTATACTTAAATGTAGTTTATATACTGCTGTCCAAGTGCCAATTTTTAGTAGTTGAAATTATTAAAGCAAACAACTCTTTTACAAGTACGCTTTGTTAAAAAATTGACCTCAGATTTTAATTGCCTGCCCGTGAATCACACACTTTCAGTACAGTATTTAAATATTTNTTTGTTAAAAAATTGACCTCAGATTTTAATTGCCTGCCCGTGAATCACACACTTTCAGTACAGTATTTAAATATTTCTGATTGGCTCATTCAAGTACCGAAATATTTTCTCACAAAGACGAGTGGCAAGTAACGAAAAACATATTCACGACGTTTTAATAGTATTGCACATTATTTGGTGTTGTAGCGCAAAGCTCTTTAATTTTGCCCGATTTATAGATTTTTACGAAAAGGTATGTATTTAAAAAACTTGTTACTCGCGTCGTTGTTATTTTAAAGTAATTTACCTCAGTGACGATACCTTATTTCAGACTATTACTTCATATGTAGGGCCATGTATTTTTCGCGAAAATATTTATGTCCATGCTAGACTTCAATGTCCTACGTCCACAACCACATCTTCCGTAGGTTATTGGTCGCGTGGCTATATGATAAGACGTATTCTTATTTCACTGTGCCAATCAGAATAAAGTTCTCCACTACAGAACGTTCGTAATTTGCGGGAAGATACTCGGGGAACGCGACATTTAAAATCGTCCAACCACGAAAGTGCGTATATATGTTGTTTTGAAGCACGTACTACTGGTCTTGAAATATTTTCGCGAAAAAGCACGTGCCATATTCATACGGCAATCAAAAGGGACGTATAACTAGGGCCACTGATTTTTCGCGCAAAAATCGGAGCGCACGGTAGACTTCAATCTTATATAAACACCTCAGCTGTTGTCGTGCCTCCATTGGCTTCTGGTGTTGTTTCCGTTCTTGACCGAGCCACTCGGGATTCTGTAACTCCGACATTGAACCTTCTTGATTCGTGCGCAAACAGTTAACACGGACCACAACATTTTTCAGTCAATAAAAAATGCTGGGCAACCCCATGGTTCTTTGAACTGTATATTGTCTCGACATATTTTCGCGAAATATCACTGTCCCACGTATAATGGTTAAAATGTAGAAAATAATTTTAGCGCCTTGAAAGACCTTAATATCCACTGCTGCGACGGCAGTGGTAAGTTGGCGATGGGAACCTGTCCTTTTGTTCGTCGCAGCACGCCGGAAATACTACCATTAGCACGAAAAGAAGAACTTTTTTTTTTACCTTGTTTTGAAAAACAACGAACATGGCTACAGGTTGCTTGTAGTAGGGCCTTCATTAGACAGCTGTAACACGGAAAAAAATTATTTTCCTTTCCGACTGTTATTCTTCTAATTTTACTTGTGAGATACATCGGGGTCTTCTGCACCAGATATATTTTCTGTAATATGGCAACCTACACTACACGCGCGCGCGCTCACACACACACACACACACACATATATATATATATATTTAAGTTCCACACCTAAACTTGTAAGCAAGCGATGAATATGTGTACGAAAAATCTTAGTTTTGGTAATGAATTCATTTATTAAAATTCCACCTTAGCTTAGTTACTTAATTACGTAATAACAAAGCCTAGAAAAAAATTATGTGTTTCGGAAGTAAGAACCAAAACGTAAGCGTTAATTGACTGAGAATAGTTTCGTAATGCAGCCAGGCGTACGTCCTATGTTCAAGAGGTAGTGCATTCTAAGTCAATTAATTAAAAGTAGAAAGTTGCTTGAAGTCACGTGCTTAACACGTTGCATATGACCACGTGTGGCAAAACCAAGTTCGGCTCTACCATTTTGTAGTGCGCAAATGGTTGGCTCCTGCCAATTAGTAATTGCATTAACCACGTAATTATACCTCATTCCACCTTGGAAAGCATATACACATTCACAAATAAAAAGAAAACAGTAGATGGTAAAATATTACGGAGGTTGTTGGCACACATTACCATTTCCTGTTTCTAAACACGTAAATTAAAGGAAGACGCATATTGTTAACCTTAAGCTACATTATCTTAAGTTACGAGACGTTTCTCGACGTTGCCACTGTGGAAATACAAACCACTAAGTGATTATTATATTATCTACCGGAGTTTCTAACTGAACTTAAAAAAAATGTTCCCGTGTTATTTTAAAACACTTGGTTTTTCCTTGACCAGGTTTTTTCCTTGATCATGATTTTAAGAACTAATCAATATCCTTTCATGAGATAACTGAAATTGAATAGCTTAGTTTATTGTTAATGTGTGTATTTATACACTTAAATGAAGTTAAACACAAATATAGCAGTGAGTACAATTTTATGATTCTCAAATTACATGAAAAAAAAAATTAGGTAGGCATAAAACTAAATGCTGATTAACATACGTTTTTTTTACGAGGAAACAGAAAATATGAAATTTCTTTTAACAGTAATTATTATTTTGTAAATTATATATTTTAATTAAACAATATTTTTACCGTGGGCCTAATAATAATTCATTTAATATGAACGCCAACTTCAGTAGAAATAATTTTATTTAATTACTTAAAACCTTGGCCCGCCTAAAATAAGTTTTACATGCTTGCAGTACAGTATTCATAAACATGCAAAGCACAGGATGAGAGAGAAAAGAAAAGGGGGAAGAGAAGCAGGGAAGTAAGATTTAAATGAACACGGATATTGTGACAGGAAGTTTGGGACTTTCTGCGCCTTCTGCAACAAGAAGACGGCGCCCATGGTCAGGAGACGTAAGAAACAGTGGCTTGTGTGGTCAAATACTTTCTGGACGAACTGCATCCTGTCGACTTCCCGGTCTAGCAGGTACCCGCCGACCTTGACCTCGGGTCCGACCTCATTCTTTCTTTGTGGGTGATCGACCTTGTAACGCGATCTGGACGTGGGTTGGCCTTATTGTGCGTGGCAATTTTTCTTTTTGACCGCTACATGGTAACGCAATACACAGGAAGGCTTGTTCCGTTTACATACTTCACTTTTTAATCACGCGTTCACGTCAACATTTCACTTACGCAAATCACTGTTGCATGGCGCTTGTTCATATTAATATCATGAAACAGCGTCACCTCTCATTTAACTATACTAATTTCTCCATGAGTAGAGTAAACGACTCCCTCTTCTTTTAACAGCATAACTAGGCTACATGTAGATCACATATGAATTTACTGATTTTGTAAAATATATGACGTATATTAAAAATGGATAATAGTCAAAATTCCACGTATACCAATATATATTTTTTTAAATTTATTGACAGGCAATTTCTGTTTTACAGATAAACTTACATGTGCCACGTAATCCTGTCTTAACCCAAAGAAACGGGGTTACGGTAAGACATACACAGGTATATGCATGTGATACCTTCAGCTTCGATTAAGTGACTAGATACGATTCCTCACAAATTCTCCAAAATAAGAGCAGTTCTCCCAGAAACCAGTTGTGGATTAAATTCAGATAAAGAGACCTTCAAATATCTGCGTGCCTTTGCGATGTGCAATGCGTAGGGGAATTGTAGTTATTGGAATAAATTACCATAAAGGGTGGCCAGTCCTTTATAAGACTAGATGAAGTTTGATCACAATGTAGAAGCGACAGACAGTACAGAGAAGCCCACATGGTTGATGGGACGGGGGGGAGGTGTACCTTGGAGAACACTACATCCGCAGGTCAACGTCCACCAAGTTCACCCCAATCTGCTATAGCCGTGATCGCACGAGTGTCGCATCGTTGTGTAGGCTGCGTGCCGAGTTCACAATCGATGATTCGTAGGCGAACAGTTTCGTAGTCGTCGTGCACGGTGGTACGACTATTTTAGCCCAGAAAATCTCCATTGCACTTGTGAAAATAATCTATCGCTAGTCTGAGATCAAGTAAATTCTCCGTGTGCCTCAAAGTCGCTACGAAATATGTTAAATGAACTCATGTAGCTGGTTTTATAGAACAAGATAATTTAAAATGGCTTTGACAACCGAATGATTTCGGAGAAAACTCATAAATAATAAGGATTGCCAGTATTACTGCACGATACTTCCCATCAGTTATGTTAAGCGAAAGGGGAGGGTGGGGAAAGAGCGAAAATAATCACAACCTGTCAGCTACTTGACCTATGAAAAATATGAAGGGGCTGCATATATATATTTTTTTCTGACAGAATGATAGAAGTAAAGCCTATTGAAGGAGAAATCGACTAAGTTTACAGTCACGTGATCCTGATTCTGTGCAACAGTTAGAGTCGCAGCGTAGAAGGCGTAACATATAATTCGTCGTCTGTATCACGAATGGTAGTGTCTCGATTTTACTGATTTTTCAGGAGAGCCCTTCAAAGTTTCAATTAATTTTCATTTGAATTGAGTGCATTGTTAAATCCGAAAATAAAGTACCTAACTACCGTAATGTATAACCAAAGGCTTGAACTTTTTAGAGTATAGAATAAACTTTGTGAACTTGTAACTCGTAATCAGGAAAATAAGCGATTTTCCGAGTTACGACTGTTTGTGAGGTAACTTTTCGTCTAATGAAAATTCATTATTTAGTTACGACGCTTACACGATTGTTCGTGAGATACATTTGCTTGCATTTAAGAATGGACCGGAGCTCACATAAAGGCAGACAAAGCCATGACTCTCTTTCGGAAAACATTTGTTTTAATATTGTAAAGTGCAGAAGTCATGGAAGTACATGGCGTTAAAGCAATTATTTTCTTCTCAGTACTTGCGAAAACTAGAAATTATAACTAACAAAAATAAATAAATAACTAGCTAAGTGTTTCAGCACAATTAAAAATGAGAAATCGAAGTCATGCAACTATTTATATAAAAAAACAAACTAATGAATAAATAACAAAATTCCTTTTAAGGCTAGTAATGAATAAAAAGAACAAATATTTGTTAATAGTAAGTTAATTGCAGTATTGCAACTACTGCAGTATTGTAGTGGACACTGGAACAAAAAAACGTTTAAACAAATAAATTATACCCTACAACGGAATAATTTTTAAAAGGTTTCCCTAACTCGATTGGTGGAGGATAGCTAGGTAAAGTTGTGTTCATCGAGGTGGACCAGTGGAGTGTCGCCTCTGCACAACTACACTAGGTCTTCATACTCCTCCTTTGCTATAGGGGTAGATTTCTTGTTGAGTTTACAAAGTTTCAAGTGTTACAGGTGTATGTTTAGTCTCGCGAGTGCGATAGTTTTAAAATCAGTTTGAAGATGACTGGTTTTATACGTGATGGATAACGGAGCATCTTTGGAAAACGTTATCTCCATCCTGTGCTTCCGGTTGACAAAATCATGTGTAGAACCTGCTGTATTATGAAATGTGTAAAACGTTTTTCTTCCGTGTAAAGTAGAACAAATTCAAAATAACAAGTCAGCTCGCAGATATGTAAAAAAAATTTACATTCCTCTTTAAATTAAAATGGCACCGCGGTGGTTTATTGGTTAGACTGATCGTCTCCCACCTAGGANGTGGAGTGTCGCCTCTGCACAACTACACTAGGTCTTCATACTCCTCCTTTGCTATAGGGGTAGATTTCTTGTTGAGCTTACAAAGTTTCAAGTGTTACCGGTGTGTGTTTAGTCTCGTGAGTGCGATAGTTTTAAAATCAGTTTGAAGATGACTAGTTTTATACGTGGTGGATAACGGAGCATCTTTGGAAAACGTTATCTCCATCCTGTGCTTCCGGTTGACAAAATCATGTGTAGAACCTGCTGTATTATGAAATGTGTAAAACGTTTTTCTTCCGTGTAAAGTAGAACAAATTCAAAATAACAAGTCAGCTCACAGATATGTGAAATAAATTTACATTCCTCTTTAAATTAAAATGGCACCGCGGTGGTTTATTGGTTAGACTGATCGTCTCCCACCTAGGAANAAATTTACATTCCTCTTTAAATTAAAATGGCACCGCGGTGGTTTATTGGTTAGACTGATCGTCTCCCACCTAGGAAAACCGGGTTCGATATCCGGTGGGGTTGTTTCCAAATTTTCGCACGTGGGAAACGTGCCGGACGATGCCGCTGGTCTCTAGGTCTCATCGGGGATCTCCCATTTCCCCCGTCTCTTTCATTCCAGCGCTACTCCATATTCACCTCGCTTCACTTCCATCGGCTCTCAAGAACTCGATATTAAGAGCCGCTCAAATCTCTCCACTCCACTCCACTCATTTCATCGATACTTCCAAATTTTTTGTATTACTGTTAAGTTCTACTTTCAGGTTTTTTCTCGGCCTCATGCAAACAAATCTTAACTAAGTTTAAGTATTTATACTCAAAGGACGACGCTTCACATTAATGCGCACTCAGTTTACTTATATTTTACATGGGAACTATTTACTACTCGGCATTGCTATAGGGACATCCGATTTTGACGAAAATTTTTTTAACATTGTAGCTCAGACCCATTTTCTTCAATGGATGATATACGTGTTACGCGTTCTAGATGCCTGCCTGCGAATCACATACGTACAGTATTGGAGTAACCTAATTATGATTCGCTAGTCAAGTAAAAACTTGTATTTATAAAGACAAGCCGCCAATCAGCAAAATAAAACTGCTGGTATACACATAGGGTGTTGAAATCCATCATGAGCAGAAATATTTTCGCGAAATTCGGGTGTCCTTAGGCATTACCAAAACACAAATGTTCTCCCAGTTTTTATTCACACTAATTTTCATTTAAATAATTTATTTCGTAGATAAAATATAATAAAAAATTTAATTTAAACAAAAATAAGATACATTCAAGTTAACAGAATTATAAAACGCTTGTGATACGTGGCGTGCTTGGGAAGAAATCTAACACGTCGAACGTGGGGTGATTTTTNAACAGAATTATAAAACGCTTGTGATACGTGGCGTGCTTGGGAAGAAATCTAACACGTCGAACGTGGGGTGATTTTTAAAAGGGTGGATTCAAAAAGTACGAAGGTACGGCGAATAGATTAAACTAGAGGTCCAAATGTTGTCTGGTAGCTGGCGCGTGACACTTCACAAACGGGCGGGACCACGTGTGAGGCGCTTGCCACATCTNTCCAAATGTTGTCTGGTAGCTGGCGCGTGACACTTCACAAACGGGCGGGACCACGTGTGAGGCGCTTGCCACATCTTGACCAGTCTTTCTGACGCCACACCAGTCCGCGAGCTGTCGACACGGAGGCCTGCTGGTCAAGTCGGAGTGGAAGGGAGACACGTGGGCGACTCTTAACATCTAGGTCTCAAGGGTGGAGAAGCGCCGGAATGCAAGTGTGGGGGGGAAACGGTAGAACCCCGGGAAAACCCCGCAGACCAGCGGAATCTTCCGGCACGACTCCCACGTGCGAAAATCCCGGGAGCGAACCCTCCGGGAATCGAGCCCGGTTCGCCCACGTGGGAGGCAAGCAGTCTGACCACTACATCACCGCGGCCCCAGTCAAGCTGGAGTCTCGATGGAACGACAACCCACGCCACGGCAGCCCCGGCACGACGAAACATTTACAAAAGCCAATAATAACCGACAAAATCGCAGAAAGCACGTACAGTACGGCACAACTATATTATACTTGTACAAACTGTAAACAATTTTCCCAGCGAAGTTCCCAAACTGTTAAGGAAATGCAAAACGCACGCATAGAGCGGAAAATTTAGCATACCTACATAAAGCTACAAATACATAACTGCTGCATACAAAACTGGGAAGTTAGCTACTTATTTGGCTCTCTCATTAACGAATGTAAGAAAGCTGCCACGTATGCTCGAACAAAAAATTGCCACTCGTACTTTCTCAACGCGCCTACACGACGAGGTTGTCAATTTTTTAACTTTTCCTCAGAGCGAATCTGTTTTTAATCACAGCGAAAATTCAAATATAACAACATTTCTTGCATGTTTCCCCGATGTAGTAAATAATAAACAAAGAAACTTTGTTCCAAAATCGCCTTTCGGTTTGTTTTTAAATACGCTGTTTTCGCATGAACTCAAATTTTGTGAGAAAAAAACTATCTGTCACTTCATCGCAACTTTTATGTAGCCTAAATATGAAAAGCTGTTTGAGTGACTTTCCATTTTAGGATCTTCCTGGAGCCAAACGCAACACTTGCAATAATGTGAACACTGAATAAAATGTCATACGAAATATCTTCATGCTGTGGGGCTACGGTGGCTGAGCGGTTAGACTGATCGCCTCCCATCAAGGTGAACCGGGTTCAATCCCGGCCGGTTCACTCCGGACTTTCGCAATTGGGAATCGTGGCGGACGATGCCACTGGTTGGCCGGGCTGCCTCGGGGATCTCTCGTTTCCCCCGCCCTTGCATTCGCATCACTTCACCCTCATCGGCTCTCAAGACGTCGACGTTGAGAGCCGCTCAAATCTCTCAACTCACTGTTCGTGCTGTGATAGCGCGTGGGACCGTTGTGTCGTAATCACGGTGCTAATACGACCTCGGCATCGCAGAAGTCGATTAATTGAAATATTGCTTCGGACGTGCGGCATCGCAGAGCTGTGTCATCAAGAAAACACAACAGATTACACTAAAAACATACACGAGGACAAGCGAAGACTAACTGATAAAAACATATTTTTAAAACATAAAAATAATCCTACAAGGAATTCAATCAAAATTCGTAATAAACTAAAGGAAAAAAAAATACAAGACGAGAAACAAACAAACAAGACAAGATAATATACGGGCCTACCCATACACGGAAAAAACACTATAGGCAACGCACCGAAGACAAAACCGACGAAAACTGAGGTAAAGATGAATATGAAAGCTCAAAATCTGACCACACTATGAAGATAACACAGAAGAACACACCCTCAGTTCCTCTGTTATTTCTTTGGTGATATACGTCTGCACAGGCGTGTTACGACATAACATTAAATTTAATAAAATTCAAGATACTCTGCCCGAGTGTAAATCGGTCTGCAGTAGCAAAAAAAAAAAAAATAAGAAGCCATGTGTTTGTACAACTGAAAAACAAAAATCGCATAAATTCGGATTTAGTGCTTATTGAAATCTCAAAAAATTTCAACAGCAAAGCAACACTAATTTTTGTGAATAAAAACATCATTTTTATAACAACTGAATTGAACTATATATAAAAATATATATTGAATTTGTCTGTTACATATGAAAGGATATTTTATTGGGCGACTATCAACTCTGCATTCCATTGAATGAGCGTCAGCTAATAACAAACTTTCTTCAGTGGAGCAAGGATGTCCACTGTGGTACGAACCAATAGGAAAATGGGAAAGTAGAGATTAAAAAAAACTGCGTTCGTATACTATAAGATAAATGTGACACAATTCTAGGTTTTCTTGAATGATAATAAAAGTGTAAATTTTTTTCCTGGGACAGAATAAAGACCATACACATTGTTTTAACCCCCACGCCTATGCCCTTTCTGAGTAATGCAGACGTATAACTGGTTACTTTATCTTATAATTGTGTTATCTATCTTCAAAATTTAAATATTTTGGTTTTCTCGGCACACGTAACTTTTAATTTTGCTTTTATTTTTTTGCATACCTTCGCGATTTGATTGATTATTGTTGTATATGATTTTGGACTATATTTTATTTTACGGCTAAGCTACTCGAAGTTGGTGTGGTGTGTTTAGTTCTGATATCTACCCTGTCTCTCCCAGCAGCCTGGTGGTTATTCTGTAATTCTATCCTAATAATAAATTAATTTTATATTTTCTAAGCCATTGTATAACGGGTCTACAATTTATTACCTATAGAAATCCTTCCGTTAGGCAGCAACTGTGTAAAGAGTGCAGAGTGTTAATCACTTACTCCAACTGCAAGTATCATTCAAAGAACATATCTCGGAAGGTTTCGGAAAGCTGACCGGGCAGGACACAGTAAATTTGAGTAAAGAGCTTTTGGCAGTTACTTACATAGATGTCTTGAGAGCCGATAAGGGTGGAGTGAGGTGAGTATAGAGCAACGCGGGAATGCCAGTACGAGGTAAACGGGAAACCCCCGAGAAAACCCCCAGCGAACAGCGACGTCGCCCGGCACGATTCTCACGAGCGAAAATCCGGGGGTGACCCCGCACGGGAGCTTAACCCGGTTCGCCTGGGTGGAAGGCCCCACGATCAGGCATTGTGTCACTTCCCATGTCCTTGTGGAACTCTCTGTACAGGATCCCACCCTACCCGCGCGTTTAAGTCACTCGCGCCTCGTTTCCGCTGGCGCCGTCTTGCCACAGCCGTAATTACGCCGGTGTCCTCGCTGCCGCTGGGTGTTCTGTCTTTTCCATTTCCCCCGAGAGAGAGAAAGAGATAGAGAGTGAGAAGAGCTAATTAGGCGGTGGGGGGAGCGTGCGGACAGGTTCTGCAGGGACACCAGACCTTATATCATGGCAGGAGGTGGGACAGCCTGCACAGCTTTGCGTGGTCCGCAGAAGGAATAACGCACCCGGGTACAATCGTCAACAAGGGCGTCGTCGGCGACATGTTATTGCAAGTGCTGGTTCTCGGACTGTGCGCCGCCGCGGGAGCGCTCAAGTTGCGTGAGTACCACTCAGCGTTAAGGCGGCCTCCTGGTTGAAGGAATTTTGAAGATCTAAGGCCTATAAGCGTGGAAGAGCTAGGGGTCGACCGAGACATGCGCATCAACTCTCCCACCGCCTCTGAGCGCAAAGCACTCAACTAGCGTGTAGTCTTGCCGTCGTAAACGCGCCTCTATGATGTTTTCCGCAGAGGTCCTAGCATTTTATGACGCAATAATCAAAATGAAGGTTTGGTGCGCGTCCCTGTTCCCTTTTTAATATTTTGTACTAGAATGTTCATACTTAAAAATTACCGTGAAAACACCCGTTTGAGCCATTTTCACTATCACAAAAAAACATGCTTTAGACAGAAATGGAGGAACTGAAAAACGTATACAGACGCGCAACGTTTCTTAAATGCTATTCGTAAACAGACCTCACTCAGACACGTTGGGCGGTTTTCTAATAAAACAATTAATGCTGGAGCTCTGCACACCGTTCGGTGGCCTTATTAGGCGGCCACCTTAAGACGCTTCCAAATCCTGTAAAAATAATATAAAAAAATAAATATTATATTAAAATATGCAATATATCTTATAGGTTCTTGACATCGCATCGAAGATAACTTTTTAACAATAAGAAACCATTTTTTAAAATGTAAATATTAACCCTTTGAGGACGGTACAAATATACTGGCATTGAGGACAAGATTGAAGTGAGCTGCCTCTTTTCTCCACTACTGTAATATCAGTTGGGTTGGTCTTTGTATTTCACTTACCATCGTTATACTGGTCCTGGCTGCATAGGACACGTTTGCTGTACTCTGGAACGTTTATTATTGGCTGGTCGTCTGTCAAGGGAGTCGCGCTTCGATTGTGGACCAATTAATGTGTCGCGATAGAGGTGAAAGGTTTCCCAATACACCGTGTTCATTTGAGAAACTATTACAAATAACAGTTTTGTTTTTAAAAATTGAGAAGTTGACCACTTGTAACTTCTTACATAATTTGCTATAAAGTCCAGCGAAAAAGTAAAAATATAAACGTGTTTATTTTGTCTCCAAGTCCAAAAAAATTCCGTATAAACTTAGCTCTGTTTATAAACGTGCATACTCCTGAAAGGGTTAAGTGGAAGTGGAGATGTTTGGGCGGCTCTTAACAACGAGGTCTTGAGAACCAATGAGAGTGAAGCAAGGTGGATATGGAGCAGCACCGGAATGCATGGTCAGGGATAAACGGGAGATCCCCGAGAAAACCCGCCGACCAGCGGCATCGTCTGGCACGATTCCCACTTGCAAAAAATTGGGTGTTTCCCCGCCCGGAATCAAACCCCTTTCGACTCATAATTTTTTTTCAGAGGTTGTTGGGGTTGTTGGAGGTGTTTTGTATTTAAATTTGCAGTAACAGCAATTTTTTTTTGTCCGAAGTGCTTAAATAAGTGGTTGCCCTATAGCGGCCAAGCCGCACATATTCGGACTTAGGTTCTCTCTAGTTAAATGCTCAGTTCGATTCCTTGTATCACATACTACGAGTTGGTGTTTTTGTTTACACTCTGTATGCTTCAGTAGACACTGACAATGCCATGCAGGCTCTCAGTTAAGTTGGCAGCAAATTGATAAAATAATTCTAAGACTTGACGTTTTATTAAGAGTGATATATTTAAATTTATATCCATTGAAATTAGTGTTTATTATTATATGAACCTTAAAGTATGAATTTACCAATCCCACAGTAACACCAATTTTATATATGTTAGAACGATTCAAAATGAGGCAAAAAGCATATCTGAAGATCATTGGAGTTGCTATAATTTTATATTAAAGCTCATGAAGTATTTCAAATTTCATTTTTTAACGTTTCAAGTTGTATACTTTTGTATTTTAAAATTTTTTGGAAATATTATTTGATGTATCTTAAAAAGAGTACACAAAATTTTGTCTACTACAATTTCGAAAGTGTAGAAATAAAAGTTTTATGTTGACAATAATGAAGAGGCTTAGTGCCAAAAATGGCTTGAACTATATAAAAGTTAATTTTGAAATGTAAGCTGTTTGTTGGAATAGTTATCAAATATATTATGTATAATTCTGCCTCGAAAACTTGCTGACTTTTGACTTAGTGATTATTATTGTTAAACAAAAATTTAACAAGACATGTTAACCTATTAAACGACGTTTTTACCTTAATTGGCTTTTTGTTTGGTTATGGTGCGACATAGAACACGTACTATGTAATGGGCGTTATTACAGTGTATGTGAACTTCTCGAGTGTCCACGATTGTCTTATGAATGTGTTTGGATCTGAGCTGCTAACCTCCCTACGCACTATTTTTCGCAACAAGCTAGACTCCACAATCCTGTGTGCACTCGAGCGCCAGTTACTTGTGCATTGGTCAATGCTCCAGTTTTACCCCAAATCAGGTAACACCGGTTTCGATCCCTATTTTATTGCAGAGCGTGAATTATAAACTACTTTAAAATAAAAACAATAACAGGGCACCGATGGTGTAGTGGTTAGACTACTCGCCTGCCACCAAGACGAACCGGGTTCGATTCCCGGCGGGGTCCCCCGGATTACGACATGTGGATATCGTACCGGGCGATGACGCTGGTCGGCGGGTTTCCTCGGGGATCTCCCGTTTCCCCCGCCCTTGCATTCCGGTGAGGTAAGTATGGAGTACTTACCTCGCCTCACTCTCATCGGCTCTCAAGACCTCGATGCTAAGAGCCGCCCAAATCTCTCGACTTAACTCTAACAGATTGTACACTTCAGCGATCATGTCGTTTGAATATAACACGATTCCAAGCTATGACCATTTTTGTCGCTCACCAAGAAGTGTTAATTTAACCGCGAGCAGCCTATACCTTCCATAACAAGCTCGCAACACAAATGTTAGTCATAATGTTTACGGCCTCGTTTCTCATGCACAGACATGACACTAACAGTCGGAAGTAATGTCCCGTACAGTCACGATCGGAATCGGCCATGGCCTGTAATAAGTAACCATTCATGTGTTAGCCTGGAGTGATTTCGTGAAACATTGGAAAGTCGTTATCAGTTTGGAAGTTCCGGTTATCGAACGAGATTTCTTCCGAATGAGAGTGTGGTCCTTCATCACTGCATCACTTCGCCCGTTTAGGTGGCCACCTGGGTAGGCCACCGCACGGTGTGCAGAGCTTCAGCAGAAAATTTTTTATTAAAAAACCGTCTAACTTGTTTGAGAGAGGTCTGGTTACGAAAAGCATTTAAGAAACGTTACGCGTCTGTATACGTTTTTAAGTTCCTCCATTTCTCTCTAAAAACATGTTTTTGTGATAGTGAAAATGGCTCAAACGGGTGTTTTCACGGTCATTTTTAAGGTATAAATATTCTGGTAAAAATAACATTAAAAAAAGAATAGGGTCGTACATAAAACTTTTTTAAAATTATTATTACGTCATAAAATTATAGAGTCTGCGCTGAAAGTTTCGTAGATGTGCATTATCGATGGCAAGACTGCACGATATTTCAGTGCTTTTCACGTAGAGGCGATGAGGGAGTTGATGTGCATGTCTCGGTCGCCCCTAGCGCTTCCACGCCTTTAGGCCTCAGACGTGCAAAATTCACCTTAACCGACATTCAGTGTTTACAAAAATCTATGAGAAGTCACCTATAATATTGGCCTTTTCTGGCAGCACGGTATAGACTTAACCGTCCTATATGCGCACATTCTGGTCAATGTCAGTTGTATGTTGGCTTGTGCAACGCTGAAGCTCCAGTTTCCCTTTTGACTTGGCTGAACGTTACTGGGAGGTCTCGTTAGTTGTTTCCTAGAGAACGTGTGCTTTCCTATTTCACCTATTCATTACCAAGGTAGACTGCATACAAGTACAGTTATGTTTCACTGCTTTCATTTGATCCGACTCATCCGACACGCCCAGCAGGAATCACAACCAATAGTAAAGACTCAGCACTTTGATGACTAGGGCCAGTGACTTTTCGTGTAAAAATCGGAGCGCACAGTAGACTTCAATACTATATACACACATCAGCTTTTGTTATACCTCCATTGGCTGCTGGTGCCGTGTCCGTCTTTGACCAAGCCACTCAGGACTAAGTAACTCCGACACTGAACCTTCGTGATTCGTGCGCAAACTGTTAGCATGGGCCAGAACCTTTTTTTAGCCAATCAAAGAAGCTGGACGACCCTACAGTGCTTTGGACTGTATGTTGCCTCGAAATTTTTCCCCGAAATATCACTGCCCCTACCGATGACTTAATTCCACGAGGCCGGGTGGAACTAGAGAACGAGTTCTGAATGTGGTGGCAGCCAATGAACAAGTGACTTCTGCTCGAGTGTGTAGGGGACTATAGAGTCTAGCTTGGTGCGGTTTTACAAGGTGAAATGACAGGATCTCTATTGTTTTCTACTCGTTTAAATACTTTCAGGGCGTTACGAACCAGCTGCAGTCCAATGATAAAGCAACGCAAACGCATGCGTGATTGATGTTTATTCAGACTCTCAATTGAAAAGCGAGTTTTGCAGTTTTTTTTAATGTCAATAATTAGGGAGGGTAAAAAATTGCGGATTCAATAAATACAGGCTACACTCCACATTTCGTTTGAATACTCATGTAGGTCTATGTAGTATTTTCGCGGTGTCTTCACACTTTGTTTTAACTTAACCTTTGAGAAATCGTCCAATTTATGATTCCTTTGGTTGTTTCCAAAAAATTGAATCAAAAGCGTTTTATACTTCAGATAACATAAAAGAATCCCATTTTTTTAAATTTAAACCTTTACTTACATATTTTATTTACAAATTATAATAAATAATTTATAATTAACATAAATAATACTACGTACAAAATGGGTGTTTTGATAATTCGAAGTAATAAATAGTTATCAGTCTAGATATTATTAAACGAAGTGCCCAGGAATTCGGTGCGTTTTCCCAATGGTGTAATTTTCTAGACTTCAATATTCTCAGTTCTCACGAGGCGGAGGAATAACCTGAACGTAAAAACTTCAGCAGGGATTCAGAAAAGTTATAATTAACCGTGAATGAAATATAGATATCGATTACTCATTGACTCCTTGCTGCCACAGTGGTAAAACGTGTTTAAACTTTTAGTATATTGGACCTTTTTTTTATTTGCTCAGAGTCACCCAGATGTTAACAAATAATCTATGGGCCGATTGCAAATGTGACCCAATTGGTTATGTGAATTCGCGAGTTTGCCTGGTTTCTAGAGGAGCAAGATCATTTTTCCAAATGTAAATTTGGCACCTTTAAAAGCAATTCTTTCGCGTAACTGCATCCAGTTCACGTAAACACTTATGTGGGTATTTAATATGAGTTTGGTAATTACTTAGGAAAAATCGTTTTACATCTTAACGTCTTGTTAAAAAGTGAAGACCCATTTTCAGATAGTCTCTAATGAACTGACAGTTTTACGCGACTGGCGTACTTACGACCCAACACGATATTTCAATTTACACGTGCCTGTGGGAGAATGGTTAATGACAGAAAACCAACATGGCATTCAAAAATTCCCGCGCGATGATGAAGTAAACGTAGTTATTCCGTGTTCGCTCAGGTATGTATCTTTCTTCTGAGAAAATATGGACTCGAACAGAGATTGTACTCGGACACCCACACGTGTTAGCGACTCTAGATATTCAAAGGCAACCGTGCTGCTTGTAAACACGCACGCTTGGAGAGAAGCAAATCCGCTGATATCCGTAGAACTGGCCTTTTAAAACGGCTCACGATTTTAGCAGTTAGTTCTTTGTAGAGCCACTGGTTAACACGTACCGCAGCGAAGAAATGCAATGCGCATGTTCTGTGGGTACGCTGTCTGCATTCCGGAAAGTATCCGAGGCTATTGATATATGCAAAAGGGAATACACTTTTATTTATTGCTTGAGTTATGTACCCAAGAGAATGCTGATTCATGGAGATTAATTAACAAATTATTCTTGAGTTATTATACGCCCTTACGCCGCTTCGATTCTGAATACTTCAGCATTTCATAAAAATTAAGTAATCTCGCTTATAATGCCCGTACGTATCCATCGTGACAGAAGGATGAAATGGAAATGAAGCGTTCAGTTGAAAGTGATGGCGGATGTGGAATTAATTATGTTTTTACCGAACACCATTAAAATTGTACTTTTTTCTTGTAATGTAATTCCCCACGAATAAGAAAACTGCATTTGACAATTCCTGTATAATACAATTGTCAAAACCGAAATCTCACTGTTTTCCAAACAAAAAAAAATATATGCAACAGTTGTAAGTTAACAATGAAATTCGAATAGAAATTTCTAAATTAGTTTTAATATTTGAAATTTTTAATGTATTTTATTTTACAAACATTCAAAGAAAACAATTTTTCAATATTACGTAAAATACATTGATGTTCAAGAAAAATATTTTATTGGCAGAATTGTTCTCGGTGTGATAAATAAAATATCTTGGCATTGCTCACTACAATTTTTCCGTGAGAATTACATATTTCAATTCTCTAAATGAATTTGTAAAACTAATTTAAACAGTTAATTTTTCATTATATATGGAATATACACTTATTTTGTTCGCTTAAAATAATATCGCATACGTTTTTCACATGTCCGTATATTTTCAACACAAATATAACTTACTTTTTAAATACTTCGAACGTGACATGTGGAAACTTGTTTTACAACAGGTAAAGCAGGTTCTCGCGTTATTAACATATGGTATTTTTCCGTCTACCTGCTGTGCCTGTCAACTAATAGTTATGTAAGTCAT
The DNA here is from genome assembly GCA_002778355.1 of Clitarchus hookeri. Lineage (NCBI taxonomy): Eukaryota > Metazoa > Arthropoda > Insecta > Phasmatodea > Phasmatidae > Clitarchus > Clitarchus hookeri. The sequence goes on along the minus strand of NQII01004305.1, from coordinate 107,830 downwards.
GTTGAAAGTAGGTCGGTTTAGTGTCATAGAACTATGCACAATGAAGGACGTGAACCAGGGNGGGGGGGGGGGGGCGATGGTATGATTTTAAGTAAGAACATCAACACCATTGGAGCCAGAATTCAACTTGTAAAAGGTAATTGTGCAACCATTTTACAAAAAAAATATATATATATATTACATGAGTGAAAATCGATGTCATTTCGATGAAACACTGAAAGTAATAATAATAATAAAGGTTGTTCGTGATAAAGTGAGCACTTGTGAAATCAACCTCAGAAAAAGTCACTAACCCTAGCTGCATATATTTTAAATTTAAACGGGTGCACCGAGTGACATGCCCCCAGTAAAATGGGTAACGATGGAGGGAAAGTAGTTCAATATATTAACGCCGAATAAACAGTGTTAGGTAACCATTTGTGACAACTTAAATTACTTATTTCGCTTTCTGTATTTTTTTACTCATCGAAGTGTTGAAACTAGCATATTTGTGAACTATTTCCTTTTATAACAATTTCACGGTTTCACTTGACCGACGCATGAATAAAGTGATAAGGCTATGGCAATGTTAATTGTAGATAAGGCGGAAGACTACACAATGTGCATACAAGTTAGATGTTAAGCAGGGCTTTCAAAGGTGCTCATTTTACCGAGAAAAGCCAATAATAAAATATACTGCGTGGGAAGTTAACATTCACCCAGTGATGGCTTTCTAAGTAAGAACTTTGGTAATCATAATTTTTTTTAGTGTCGCTACGATTAGAAAGAAACGGTGACGGAATACAAGGGCACTGGAGCAGGAGTGCCAAAGGGAAAACCTACCGACCAGCGGCAACGTCCGCCACGTTTATCCACAGGGAATCCAAACCGGACCGCTTTGGAGTGAGGGCGATGATCCATCCACTCGGCTACCGTGACACAATAGAGCAGGGCTGTCCAGTAGGTGGACCGTTCGCTGCGTAAGGCCCTCGAACATTGTATGTGCAACCCTTGTAACTAGAAGATCAGGAAATTTCGCGGATTCATTTGGCAACCATATAGACTCCACACTCCTTTGTGTACTGGAGCCTCATTGGCTGAAGCTCCAGTTCTACCACAGACCAGGTAGCAAGGGATTCTGTCCTTGTTTCCTTGCAGGTTAGTTATTGGCTCTAATTCGTCCAGGGTGTGTAGGGCCAGTGACTTTTCGCGTGAAAATTGGAGCACACAGTAGACTTCAATACTATATACACACCTCCGCTGTTGTTATACTTCCATTGGCTGCTGGTGCCGCGTCCGTCTTTGACCAAGCCACTCAGGACTAAGGAACTCCTACACGGAACCTTCGTGATTCGTGCGCAAACGTTTAACACGGACCAAAACATTTTTTAGCCAATCAAAGTAGCTGGACGACGTTATAGTGCTTTGGACTGTATCTTGTCTCGAAATCTTTTCGCGGAATATCACTGCCCCTAAAGATGTGCATCAGAAAATACTATCCAAATGAAAATAAAGTAAAAAGCACATATGGTTATAGTCTATGTTATCCAATGAAGTCGCTAAAATTCCATTTACTTTCTTATAATATGAGCTTCGGGTATTCTGTGGACTGATTTGCCATCAGGCTATATATAGACTGCCCAGTCCTCTGTGCAATCGAGAAACTATCGTCTGTTTATTGCTCGCTGCCATCGTGCGAGGACTTTGTGCAGGTATGTTCAAAATTATGGTAGATTGCTGCTTCCAGCTTGTATTGCTGGTACAGAGAATATAAAAATACAGAGGCAAAACGAACTCTTACAATGCGAACTCCAGCCACATATACCAGCAAAATGTTGGAAAGTCGTTTGCCAATCAGGGAATGGTAACATAGTCGCCAGCCTGCAGCCCAGCAAATAGGGAATTCGTCGCAGCGTGCACTAGCCAATCAGAAACAAAGGCTCGTTCCCAGAGCCTCACTCAGCCAATCAGAAAATGGATGCACCCAAATCAAAAGAACCGCCACGCCGTTTCGTCTCTGTGTACTTATATACTCTGTGTTTCTGGCTCACACTAATGCAGGGTGTGTTTAAAGAACTGCTGTCTAATCACAATAATAGGACAAAATAACACGTGCTTGAAGTCTAACTAGCATTGAATGAACTCGGTAAATACTGGAGTATATATTCGCAACATAAAAAAGAACACAAAGTGCGTGTGTGTGTATGTGTGTGTGTGTGTGTGTACTGGCGACTGGTTACTGCAGACATTGATGTGGTCATTCCTGCGATAGTTGATGCTTTATATAGATTATACTTGTCACACTGGACACAATTTCACTTTTTTTATGATTTTGTTTCTTTATTAAGAATGCCGTTTAGATATTATTAATATGTGCAATTTTAAAAACAGTGTCAAATATCACAAGTTAATTTTTACGCCTTTGGTGTTCCTGATATCATATGAAGTATGGTTACGTTCTTTTTTGTTAAATAAATACTATTTTATTCATTTTTAAAATTGTTTTAAGAATTTTTTGGGAATTTTTGGAATTTTTAATTTTTTTCGGATTTAAGGTAAATGGTTAAGGGACAAAGGTTAAGGGTATTAGGGTCAAGAGTTGAGTGTCTTAGTTCTTGGGTCAATCATCTAGGGTCAAGGGTCTTTGGTCTTGGGTCAAGGGACTTGTATCTTGGGTCAAAGACCTTGGGTCTTGGGTCAAGGATCTTGGGTCAAGTGTCAAGATTATTGGGTTTTGGATCAAGGGTGTTGGTTCTTGGGTTTTGAGTCTCGAGTCTTGGGTCTTAGGCCCAAAGTCATTAGACTTGGTTTAAGGGTTTTGAGTCATGAGTCAAGTGTCAAGGGTTTCTTGGGAATTATTTGGAATTTTTTGAAAATGTCTGATATTTTTGAATTTTTTTGAGAATTTTTTGTGATCAAGGTTTTTCAAGGTCACGGTTATTGGTTCAAGGTCATGGGTCAAGATGATAGACATCTAACATTGTTGACGAGGTGGACACTGGCCGACCAGGCGAGGGTCGGTCGTGTCGAAACTTTGCCGATTCACCTGTCATTGAATCCCGGTGCCTACTTACATCTTTAAACAATTTTTTTAAATAATTTTAATTTTTTTTTCAAAAATATTTAAATAAATTTTTATAAATTGTTTAGGAACTTTGTATAATTTCTCGATTTCTTGTTTAAGGTCTTTCAAGGTGACGGGCATCGGCTCATGGTCAAAGTCGAGGTCACCCAGTTTCAATATGACGGTTGGATGACGTCACAACATGGCGGCCGACCGGCTCTTGGCTCCTACTTCCCCATTCCCTTATGCTACATTTAAAATACATTATACCCGAATGCTCACAATTATTCTACTAACGTAAATTCAGAACTTTATCTAATAAGAGTGACATCAATAAATTTATTTCAGTTTATTACCAGAACGTTGTTTTATAAAGCAAATATACTGGAAACACCCTTAAACAACAAATATCAAAGTGATATTAGCGAGAAATTAAATCCACAATGACACTGTTATGCCCAATATGTTAGTTGTAAATATCACAATATTGATTTAGTGTTTATAAAACGTACGGTGTCAATGCAAGGTTGTTGATTTTATTTTCGCTTCTAACATTAGTTGTTTTTTATCATAGCGCAGTTTGCGGGGAGTTAGGGTAAGTAAGGTTACAGCACACCTGGCGCTTCTGTGAACAAGCCACTGAACGGAAGGGTGATGGTTGTTACAGCAAGTTACATCACGCCCTGCTCCTACAACGACCCAGAACTGGATGCCTGCGCCCTCCGGGAGGCGAGGAAGACCCTCAAGAGCGTGGTCAGTGGTGAGTAGTTTACAATTGTCAAAGGTTTTCCCTGCCGAAGAAACTGGTATCGATCTCAACTACACTACTAATTTAACTTCTCGAGAATAAAATAAAATATAATTATACCTTATGCTCTCTCTCATAAAAATATATTATTTTCTAAGTCTTTTCAAATCTTTAAAAATCTAACACAACTGAAATGTCCAAAGATAAGCATCTGTTTTTAATCATGTTTGGTAAAACTACTTGCATAACCTTTAAGTCGAAATATATTTCGGACATGTAGCGGTCATAGGTTGAGCATTACAAATGCGCGTATTTTTCAAAAAGTAACAGTTTTCAGTTTGGAAATTACACAATGGAAGGAAGTTACTTACTCACGAATTTATTTACTACGCCAAATTTGTGAGGCATGTACACAATTATACTGGTTTTTCCTTTTCTAGACCTACGCAAATTACATTCAGAAGATACACATGTGTTTACAGAAAAGCAACCAAATTTTAAACGTACAGAAAATAGAGTTAATAAAAGGAGTGTAAAATTGATAAGATATTTTAATTCCTCAGAGAAACAATACATCGAAATGGGTTTACACAAGGACATTTTCGTTGCAGGAAAACGCTGATGGGACATTCCAAAAGGTATTTTTTTTAGCATACTTATTAATTTTCGTATATCAGATTTTAAATACATTTGCAGAATGACGTGCGGTCGATTTTATTATTTGTTTCATATTAAAATTTACAGATAATTATAAATTTTTGCTTTATACTAATAGCTTAAAAAATTTTAAAAGAACAGGATTACAACTTCTATGCGTCTTGCCTAATGGGACAAAAGGAGGAATAAGTTGCGGAGTTCACGTGTAAGTTGCACAGAAAACAATTAATGAGTGCCACATCTGAGTGAAGAGTGAAGAGATTTAGGTGGCTCTTAACATCGACGTCTCGAGGACCGATGTTGGTGAAGGGAGTTAAGTACGGAGCAGCGCATAAATGCAAGGCCGGAAGTAACGGGAGGTCCCCAAGAAAACCCGCCGACCAGAGGCGTCATAACATCGCAATAGAAAGAACCAATATTCTTGAAAACAGGCCTTGAAACACATCTCCTCTTACGACAACGTGCTCGCCTCATGGCGCTGTGAAATTAGTTGGGTTCGCAGACAATTGAAATGAACTGCTCCCGAACACGCTTTTCCTACTACTAACAAAACTCCGCGGCAGCTCTCAGTAAGAATAGTCGCTGCCGCGCCGGAAGCTCAGCCAAAAACCCATAAGAGCAATGTTAAATTATCAAAGGATGTACATCCGCTAAAACTGATAAGAAAGCCCGGGAGCGACCCCGCCAAGAATCCAACCCAGCTCGCCTATGTGGGAGGCGAGAAGTCTGACCACTACACCTCCGCAGGCCCTACTCGGCATGGCCATTCGTGGGTTAAATTTAAAACCGAAAATAAGTCCATCAAGTCTCTAGTTTGTGAATCGTGCCCGAAGAAACCACACGATCTCGGTGCATTCACCTGTGGGATTGAGAGGCAAGACAAGATTTCCTTGACACAAGATGGTAGATTGGCCAGACTAGGCAACCTTCAGTACATTGCCGGAGGTTCTGCGCCTTCGTTCACCATTGCATTACGTATCATTATGTTCGAGTCCCTGGACGGGCCTTGTGCTGTGCGGTATCCAGCTGAAATATCATTTCTCTACATACTAATCACGTCGACATCAATGCGATATTTAATAAAATGATCATGATTTGATGTTTGAAATAGCAACATCGTTAATATAAACATTTTGATAATTTTTATAGCATTGGCGTTGAATTAAGTTAATAACTCAATTATTATTACCTTAAACAGTACTACAATTATGTTATCTCTAATGTCGCAAAATTTCGACATAGGTTACCAACTATCTCTACAACGCAAGTATTGTTAAAATCTCTTTATCACAAATATTACTGGTACATAAAATATTGCCATATTTAATATATTGATCCACATTTTTAGATTATAAATCTATAGCAATATTAGAAATAATCATGATCGATATCTCGTCAGACGGCACAGCCCTACGGTTCACTATGTGTGCACTAAACTCCTCGAAACCTATTCTTTCCCAAGCTAACGCATAATGTTTAGCGACACGGAAATTTCGCGGATTCATTCGGTAGCAAAGCTAGACTCGACAATCCTTTGTGAACTCGAGCCTCAGTTTGTGTTTCATTGGATCATATTCCAGTTTTAGTCCAGACCAGGTAGAACCAGATTCGGTACCTGTTTTTTTGCTATTTAGTTATTGGCTCAAATTCGTCCAGGATGGGTCTTACAAAATGCGATCCAATTGAAGAAGCAGGTCAAATGTACATGTGTTTCAAGTCTAGCTTGTCCTCAGATGAATTTGCGAAATTTCCTAAGGATAGGAAAATTTCGCGGGTTCAATGTGCTGTTGGCTAAACTCCACAGTCCTGTTTACACTCGAGCCTCAGATGTTTGCTGATTGACTGCTGCTCCAGAGAGTAGCCAGTGTTACTCCACGCCTGGCAGTATGGCACTCGCTACTTGTTTCCTTGCAAGTCTGCTATTGGCTCAGAGTCGTCCAGGGCGTGTCCAAGGAACTGTGATCCCGTTACAAAGACGAGTTCAGTGCACACGTGTTGGACGTCTATCATGTCCTGAAATTAATTCCCGAAATGTTCCTATCCTCAGTACCTCCCAAACAGAGGTCGCGGTGGGAAATGACCACCGAAAATGTCCACGATCCTGTAGTGGGACCGGTACTTCTTTTTTAAGCTCGCTGTCATACCTCAGCTTTCCAATCGATTAACTACTCTCAGTAATACAATTTCTTTTCTGGGTAAGGATTAAAGTACTAAGTTATTAAGTGCAGCACACACACCATGCATTATATCACCTCAAATAATTCTAGGTATTTTAAATGCTTGTAACAAAAGAGTTCAAATGTCACGTGAAGCTGAAAAGTCACAAAATTTTTACTACTTGCAAAAACGTAAAACTCATCGTCGGTTAATACAGCCACGAAATGCGACGTGATATTACTTCTCCACTTCAATGGCGTTACGGGCGTTGTTGGAATTTAGTTTTGATGGACAGACTGCGGTGTTCGAAAATGCCGTTAATGATAAACCCTCCCCCCTTCACTCATCCAATAAAACAAGCATATTTTCACTAATGTTATAGAGAATCCTTTTTGAAAAGAATATACACCTATTTCCAGGAATAGCATGTTTCCTGTAGGTAAAACCGTGATTCACGTTGTCATTTTGTGACGTTGTTAGCCTTGTCGTGACACATGAACGTACCCTAGTTCTGGTTTCTGTTTCTTGACAGAGTGAAAATTACAACCGGCCGTCAAGGCCGAGAGATTACAACATTTTCTAACACAGCCACAGACTCTTACTCTCATTTTGTAACAGACCAGAACGGTTGACGCCTGTTTATTAAGTATAATCAACATAAATATCTCTCTTGTTGCAACTGTCCAGGACTTGCCGTTTTTGTCTATAACGCTCATAAAACATTCGGTGGCAGAGACCCGTAGACAATACAAGTACTTTCTGCAGGGAACCACACACTGACTGTCGCCAGAAACAAACACGCGGCTTCAGTACTGCACGTTTATTAATGTTACACACGTTGTTTACAGTAAGAGTTGAAAATGTCCTCCGCCATCGTCTGGGCAGTGGGCACAACAACACAACATAGATGTGGGTAGGAATGGCCCAAAAGGCGACGGATGTTGCATACCATCCCTTTATTCATATCGGAAAATCTGAAAGATGTACTTTTAGGAATGAATATTCAAAAGTTATCACGTATGCAGTATCGATGGACCAATGTGTGATTCTCGGGATGTCGTTGCAGGCGACAGGAAGTACCGGATACCAAAGATGGAGCCACTCCTCATCCAGGAATTGAAGGTAGATCAGGACTCTGGAGCGAGAGCCATCGGCTTCTCCTTCGTCGCCTACAACTGCAGCATGTGGGGGCTGTCCAACGTCAAAGTAAATGACATCCGGTGAGTGGAGGTCTTTTATCCGCTTCTGTACACTCAACTTTCATTTGTACCTTTTTTTGCAAATGATTAAGGACACCTTATTTTCGCGAAAAGATTGCATAGCAAGTTTTATTTCATAACACTTTAGCTCAGATCCACTTTCTTGATTGTATGATTTACGTGTTACCCGTCTTAGGTATCTCCTCGCGAATCACAGAGGCGCACTACAGGAGTAACCTAATTCTGATTGTCCACTAAAGTAAGAAAATGTTTCCAAACAAAGACACGCGACCAATAAGTAAAAGCAAACTCATGACGTGCCCGTAGGGTAATTAAATTTATCATGCGCGGAAATATTTTCGCAAAATTCGGGTGTCTACTAATGATATTTTTGGAAACTAGGTGCCAATGTTATTTCTGTAGTACTGTAAGAGCATTAGAGCAAACTTTTCTACATATTTTTATGTGAAGAGATAAACATACTGTGTATATTAACAAGAAAGTACTCTATGCTCCACGTTTATTGATAAAATGGAATTGTATAATTACTTTCGAATGTTTTATATTTTTTAAAAATAAAATATTTTACTTGTAGCATTACAAACACTTTTTTGCAACTAGTTATTAAACGTTTATTTTGTAGAACCTAGAAAAAAAATGTTTTACTTATTGTTCAGCTCACGCTGCACAATTTTATTGTAGTTTTACAAACAGCTTTTTGGAAACCAGTTGCCAATATTATTTTTGTGACGAAATTTTTGTAAATGGCAATTAGTGAAGTCACGCTTTTGCTATGCTATATTTGTGCGGTGTAAATTTTGCGCGGAACCACAACCCTACCCGATAACATTAGTTTAACTCCCAAACCAAAATGTGACCATTTCGCAGATTAGATATCTAAATAAAACTATGACTTATGGACTAGTTAATTACGGGGTGTTATGATTTTAATATTTTATGATTGTGACTATGGAAGGTTTGTGCCATTATGAAGGAATAACTGAAGTTAATTATGAAGAAATAATATACATTTAGTGCAATTATTATCATATACAATAAATATAACGTATTGGCAAGGGAGGTCTTAATCAATTACCAGCATTACTAAACTTAATGATATTGTTGATTCGTAAAGCGATGAGCGGCACACCAAGCTGCATCTTTATGGCCTCATCTCGGCGTGGGTCCACAGAAAGACAGATTGACAAAGTTCCGTTGGGACTGGCGCTGGCCTCACCAAACCTCTCTCTCTCCCCCCTTCCCCTGTGAACGATACCTATTAAAAGGTTGTACCTGGAGCGCTGCTTTCTAACTTTACGTTATCCATCCCAAGCAAGCAAAATCCAAATCGGCTCTATTTGTTTCTCAGTTACCACCGGGAACTATGCAATTTTGAACCGCCATGCTGTGTCCGAAATAAAGTTAAAACACAATATTACTTTCCAACATGCACACCTACCGTATCTCGCGGATTTCCTTCTTTCACGTTTAAAAATACTAAGCACCGTAGTATTACCATTAACAGCTTTACGCGGCCCAGTGAGCTAGAGTGTGTATGGGACTTAGATTCGGAGGACGGCTGGTAACCACTGTCGTTTCCCTCTTCCTCACCCCCTCCCCAAACAACCGGAAATGGCAGTAAATGTATCCCACACTGCAGTAAATCGGTTCCGTCTCAATTAAAAATGTCGGTAGTAAGAAGTCACGACTAGTATCCAGACGGGCGAGAAGAGTTTCCCAGGGTTGCACAGCTGTAGCGCCAAGTGCGGAAGTGCCGTGGGCCTCTTCCCGATTCTCTACTACGTCCATCACTCACTTCGTCGTTCTTCTTCAGTCTCTCCCTAATCGGATATCTCTTCCCTCTAGGAAGGACGATCTTCGTGGCAGAGAAAGGGAGAGTTCCCCAGGGCAACTGCAGCTGTAGCGCCAAGCAGTGCCAGCCTGGGACTCGTCGCGATCCCAACCTGACCAGTCAGACCCTCCCATCGACATAGCACTCATTCAACACAGTCTCTTTGACCTCTGCCAAGGTCACATCCAATCCATGGGAGCTCCACTCCCGCCATCATCTGATTTCATAATCCGGGGCCATCGCTTGGTCGTAATCAAGCTCCTGGAAAAAGAACAAACGTCTTATCCAGGAAGTGTCTATAACGGCAAAAGAGGGGGGGAAATCCTCCTGCCAAGTCTGGGAAGACGCCGCATGAGAAGGACTAGAACCTGACAACAGTGTGCTCCGTGAAGGGCTTACTGTAATCGAAAGTACGCCTCCCGTATGTGCGGACGGCATCTTTAAAGATTTCATCTGGGCAGAACCTTTCTCCTCTGCGCCAGGAGCACTCTGTGAGAAGACTCAGCAAAGCTTTCTTGTTGGTAACAGACCCCCCTGGGCGACGAGGAGTTTGCCACACTCTATGTGGGGAAAGATATTTTTTTCTCCCCCCTCCCCCTTCGAAGATCTTACGAAGAGGGCGATGGCAGCCATCAGGACGGCCAGTTCCTCCAATCAGGATACAAGTACGTTTCTTATGGTTTCGTCATACAGTTCCAGAGGATCATGTGGGTTCGCTCCCGCGGGCCATGTCTGCACTTCAGAATCTATCATGCTCCTATCATCGTGATTTTCTGGGAAAAGGGTGCCGATTCATTTATCCTTACGAAGAGAGACTGACAGACCCCATACAAGGTGTTGTCAAGTATTATAAAGTCTCTTGTTGGCGTAATTGTTCCAAATACCTTGCCGCCGGGAGGGTAGATCCGCTGGTATTTGTGTGCCATGCTTGATAAACTATTATTGTTGTAAAGTGTTTTGGATTCTTCACCTGGCCTGGATACCTACGCGTCGCTGCAGTTCGCTAGGCTTGTCTGCCTTTACTAAATCATCACGGGCAGACTACAGCTGTTACATTATTTATTATTTTAAGAGATTCGTAGCGAATAGACCATCATTTCCATGGAACACCTCTTGGAATTAGTTGCCACCCTTCCTAGTTCACTCCACCCACCATATCTGTAGCCTCCGCGCAAGTGTCGCTGTTAAATGCATCCTCATTTGAGACGTCCACGAAGACTTGCCGTTCCGCACGGATTTCTCCAAATTTTCTATCCGTAAAAATGTCACTACACGCAATTGTCGTCCCACAAAAATTACTTAAACTCACATGCCCATTCCGAGTGATTTCTATTCTTGTAGCATATATCGTTTTATACGTAGTAACATGCTGTTCAGAGAATTTTATGGTATATTTTCGAACATGTAACTAAGCATCAATATTGACTACAGAACTGCGTTCAGTTCATGGTAAACATAATTATCAATTTCCAAAGAATAATTTACAAGAACATATGCATATAGTTAATAACTCTACTTTCATTGATACAATTATTTTTTATTAATTTAATTCAAGTCCTCGGCCGCTCAAAGAGGAGTGTTTTACGCATTTGACTTCGGCATAATTTCTTTATCTCGACAGAAACGCAGGCTTTTCTCATTTCACGAATTCATTGTCGACGCTTGTTTTCATTCTAACCTAGCCGTATCTCACATAATTTATTAAAAACAATTTATTGTCAATTTTTGGAAGTTACGGAGCTCCCTTGATAATCACTTTAAGTTGTAAGCCGTAAATATCATTTTTAAATAATTTACATAAAGAATTCCCACACAAACATTCTAACATACTTAAAGAAACACAGTTTATAGAGTTAGTAGTACTTTTTTTTTTTCTTTTCAGAATGTAGATTTCAGAACTGCTCAGTTAACACCGAAACATATTAACAGCGTGTATAAATGTACTCTGTCTCGAGTTCAACTTGTGATAAATCACTGCTTGCACTAATAAACATTTACCAAGTTGAAAAACATTCAGCTGTACAAGTGCTTGAAGTTTAGCCTGCCCGGGAACAAAGTGGCGAGAATATTCCGCGAGTAGTGATGTGTCGCTGATTCTGTTTGCAGGATGGACTTGAAGAAGATGCACGTCGAGTATGACCTCGAGTTCCCGCGGATTGAGATTGAGTCGGACTACAAAGCGAACGGCAAGGTGCTGCTTCTGCCCATCACAGGGACAGGCAATGCCAACATCACAATCGGTGAGAGCCATTTTGTTTTTCGCAACTCAATGCTTATTCAAGAAAGAGTCAGTGAAGAGAGTGTAAAGAGATTTGGGTGGCTCTTTACATCGAGGTACTGAGAGCCGATGAGGGTGAAGCGAGGTGAGTATGAAGCAACGCCGGAATGGAAGGGCGGGGGAGACGGGAGATCCCCGAGAAAACACGCCGATACAAGCGGCATCGTCCATCACGATTCCCTCATGTGAAAATCCTGAGTGAACCGGCCGGCGATTGAACCCGTTTCGCCTTGGTGGGAGGACAAGAGTCTAACCGCTCAGCCACCGAGGCCCCTTATTCAAGAAAGAGGGAGAGTGGGGATGGTTGAGAAGATTGGGCTGCCCTTAACATGGAAGTAGTGAGAGCCGATGAGAGTGAAGTGAAGTGAGTGTGAAGCAGCGTCAGAATGCAAGGGCGGAGGAATCGGGAGATCCACGAGGAAACCCGCCGATCAGTGACATCGTTAGGCACGATTGCCACGTGCAAAAATCCGGCGAGCAACCGCGCCGGGAATTGAACCCGGTTCGCCGGTTCGTCTTGGTGGAAGGAAAGGGGTCAAGCACCTGCGTCAACCGCGGTCTTTAATTAATAAAGTGCTTTTGCCAGTAATATAGTCGTTAATTTTATATTTGTAGCAAAACTTCGAAGATTGTCGTCATGGTACGGGACGATATTCCAAGCAAATAATAATTAAATAGTAAATTTTTTTTTGCGTAAACACAAAGGGAAATCACTACCTTGCTCTATCTAATATAAAAGTAACATACGTTATGTCACGCTACAAACTTCGCTGACATTTGAAAATAATGCCATTGTTACGTCCAGGTATGTACATAAAGGCAAAGGAATTATTGGTATTTTGTATTTTAAAAAGGATTAATACAAATATATTTATGCAGTTTTTACGAGTGGCTGTCTCCTACATTTCATAAAATAACTTTTACTTAGTACAATTGAAAATAAATTCTGACATTCTCTTCTAGCCGTAACTTGCAATTTTTATGTAAAAGATTTTATTGATTTTAATAGTGTGCAAATCGATAGTAAAACTTTATTGTACATCTGCTTATGCAAAAAAAAAATCGAAATCCTGATTATTTTAATGGGAATGACCTTACAATTAATAAGCAAAATTACTCGTATTTTGCATTAAAAGCAATTTGTGAATATTTTAGGCATCCAGTTCATTTCTATGATCAATGAGTAGGGGCAATGGTATTTCGCGAAAATATTTCGAGACAAGATACAGTTCAAAGTACCGTGGGGTCACCCAGCATTTTTGATTGGCTGAAACATGTTCTGGTCGTGTTAACTGTTTGCGCACGAATCAAGAAGGTTCAGTGTCGGAGTTACAGAATCCTGAGTGGCTCGGTCAAGAGCGGAAACAACACCAGCAGCCAATGGAGGCACGACAACAGCTGAGGTGTTTATATAATATTGAAGTCTACCATGCGCTCCGATTTTTCCACGAACAATCACTGGCCCTAGCTATGAAGAATTTTAACCAACCAACTTTGTTGCAAAATGAAGGTCACGAGCGCACGTCATCATATACTTGCTTACAATATTCGTAAATCATAAGAAAAATGCAATTAGAACGTTTGCTGCCGCATTACAAAATACAATATGCGGCGGCATGTTTCATTCTCATATAAAATAAAATCAACACCTTGTATTTTAACACACGCTTTTCTGAGCTATAATAATGCGTTACTATTAACACGTAATTTTTATGTTTAACAAGCTCAATATTATTATTCAATTTATTTAATTTGTTTTTGTGGCGAGATTAATTTATTTGTTTTGAAACGGAGTCAATAACATAATTTTTAACAGTATTTTTATTTTGGCCACATATTTATATGTCTTTCTATTTTTACGTCGTGTGCATGTAGTTACAAGGCCATATGACTCTATGCATTTTGAACGTTGGGGCAATTTTAAGTGGCATTTCATATGAATCTTAATTGTAACCCTCGTGATTGGTCAGTGTTTAAAGAACGTTCTTACGTTAAGTTTCCAACGAAGAAGACAGACATCTTGTTACGCGACCTCATGCAGCCAACCCGGGTGGACTGAGCACGAGGTGTTACATTTAGATTTTTAATAGGGAATTTCGAGTTGGCACCCCTGAAAGTACAGGCTGTCTACCAGAGAGGTAGACGCGAGGTGTTTAAAACAATAAGTATGTCGGCATTGCCTCCCTCCGCGTAGCTTTCAGAGAGGTTAGCTAGAACTCGTGAGACGTCCGTTAAGGCGCCACTGAACTGTATACTAGCACCGCAAGCCGTGTGCTTACATATAGGGAAGGCGTCACCCAGGGCTGATGTGCATCCGGAGAGATGCCCCGTCAGCGTACCTGATCATCGGGAACTTCAAGATCATTGAAATTCTTTGTTTGAACATTAACGTCAGCTAACAAATTATAAATAAAATTTTTCACCTAACATAGTTCATACGACCTTCTAGAACATTTTCACGCCGCCATGGGGTTTTTCATACGTACACGACTTTTCGGACATTTTTATACGGCATATCTGAACTGAATCCTTACACTGCCGCGAGCGATTGCCAACGTTTAATTTAAATTAATTACTTTTGAAGGAATACTAAAGATTTTGGCATGATTCCTTAACGTTTTCAAGTATTTTTATTTTTAACCGTCACGAGGGCAGTAGTGATTAAAAGGCCACTACCCAAAACAGAAATATTTCAATTATATGGTCAATATTTTCGGAGCCACAGATAATCTGCTAGTTTATTTTGCCATCTAGATGAATTATTTAGTTTTTCTGGGAAAAGTCAAGTTATTTTGAGTTCAATAAAAAACCTCAAGGTATTTTTTAAACACAGTCGCCCATTGTTGTAATTTCGTAGTAGTAGCAAGTTTTCTCCTGGCGTTCCTGTTTGTGTTTATGTTTATTCTGTGCCTAAGTATTTTTACTATCTGACTGCTGTGTTGCTGGGTGTACAAATGGTACACTTTACTTCTAATTGGTAAGATCATGTGTGTATGTATTCCTACTTACAGTCTGGACGGGGCCGGGAAAAAGTAACTCATCAGATTGCATTCAATCGTCACTAACGGGATTCTTATTTCCAGTTCTCTCACTATTTTGGTGTTGTCAAGGAGTTGAAGGGGCAATAATTCTGTTTTTCATTAAGTACACCAATTTAGTACTCAATTTGGACGATCGTGACTGCGCAGCTAGGGTTTGCATTCTACCCAGAAAATTCGTTACACGTACTACAGCTGTCGCAACACGTCATCCTCATATACACAGAAGTGTACCTTTCTCTCTCATATTATTATTATTATTTTGCTTTTAATCATGTGTATCCCATTGTTGTATACTGTTGTGTGTAATAAGTACGAGGAAGTTGCCTCGTTTCATTACGTTTTATATGTTACACGTTACAGAATGCAATGGAAAAATCGTTACTCTATTTTTTTTAAATACTCCGTTCTAAGGAAGTAATGCATGTTTTTGTTTATTAAGACAAGGTCAGAAACATAGTATACAGTACTCCTAATTTCTTAATTTTTGAAGTCTTAGTAGTTGGTATTAAAATATATTTCTAAAGCACAGAAAACGCGATGATAAAAAGCACGTTTTATGTCTTTCAATCGAAGAACATAATTTTTACTGCTGTCATGATAATTACAATTCGAAAATTTACTTTTACAGGTGTAATAACGGAATTAAATGAAACATTATTGAATGTGTGTCTCGGGCTAAGTCTGATAATAACAAAAGTGTATTCACGTGCTCTTCAGGATGTACTTCTCCTGGATGCCTCAGTGGCTAAACTCACTAGTACAACAAAACTTAGATTTTCTGCTGAATACCAAAGGTAAACTCTAAATACGATTGTCTGTGCGGTAGTGTGGTGGGCTCCGTCGGGTGTGGAGTACTGCTCAGGTAGTTACATTGCCTTGGCCGATTTTCATTCCAAAGTTCTCCATCTTCACCTCATTGTATCTCGTCCACTATGCAGTCAGGCCAAGAGCAACATACCTGTTCCCCTTCTGTACGGTAAAATGTAGTTGATTATGATCACTGTAAAATATTCAGCCATAATTTTTAAATTTCAAGTCAGGCTTAGAAAGTTTACGCGATTAAAAACTTTAGAATGTAAAGGTAATCATTAGAACACGATGTATTTTTTCCTTCTTATACGATTAGTTTTGCAGTAGAAAAAAATCGTAATCTTTAACTATCAATTCACAAATCTTAACTCTAGCCATTTACGCATTCATCATAATCTTAAAAAATATTTATACTTTGAATTCAAAGAACTTCAAGATTTACTTATATTTGTCTACTGACAAAATATGAAAAAAATGCTAACTACATGATAATCTATTTCCATTTTGATACCAAACAATAAACTACAATTTCAGATTCATTTCCAATTGCCGAAATTAATCAGTAGCGTCGCTATTATATTTATGAAACTTTTAAGAAATTACTTCTTAGTTATAAAGTTAACAACTTAAGGTTAACGTTGTGTAAGCCAGCCATGTATAATGTGAATTGTATACAGTTGCGGTTAGTAAAACTGATCTCTTGTTTGTTACCGTAGTCGACGTGAAGGCTACGTATCGCTACAACTACACGCTGGAAAAGAGATCTGATGGCGACTACGCCACGATCACCGACAACAAACTGGATTTCAAGCTCGACGGACGGGCGTATTTCCATCTCGACAATCTGTTTAATGGAGAAAGAGTTCTAGGTAAGCAATCACGATGACACTCTTTAATCAGTGTAGAGAATTGAGAGGTTTTTGGTCGAAGCTTAGGGTGTAACTACGCGCACCATACTCAATTCTTAGTTTTTCTTGATTATATGTGTTTATAGAAAAATATCCCGAAAGTATGTCAATAGAGAACTAGCTACTGAGCTTACCGTGTAGAACAGACACAAAAACTGAACTATGAACTATGGTCGCGCCGGCCTTAGAATGAACTTGATTTCGCATACCCTAGTGAAAGAGAGAGACAGAACGACTTGCAAAGCACCAAACACAGGTAGCTGGCAGGGGGGCAGACGAATCTGCAGGCAGATCCTCGACGTACAAGGTGTGTTACCACGTTTAACTATACTCGCACACAACGAAAGTACCTACTCTTCAAAGCTACCCCCTCCCCACCCCCTCCGGCAATTGTAGGCCAACCGAGCCCGCATTCCAGACCCTCACTTTGTCATCAGCTCTGGACGGTATTTACTTGCAGCTTGAAACTCTCTCCAACTGGGGTCAACATACTGCGAAATAATACCACCGCGCGTGGCACATGGTTATCTTCTCGATATTCCGAGAATTTTATTTTGTATTATGGGATATTACTCAGATATTGGGGTAAGTTCAATCCGCGATGTCCCATGGACGTCCTGTAATTGTCTAAATGTTCACGTGGGATGTTCCAGAGACGTTATAGCGTTATATGTGATGGAACCCAAGAACATTGTGTGGGCATCATGATATCACCAACATATTCAAAATGATCCCTTTGGATGTCTTCTGCTGTATGCCTACCAGCTTAATATCTAAACCGAATCTAAAAGGCATATTATAACTAAAGCTGTAGTAACAAATCTAACCAGTTTTCTGCTTTATAAATAAAAAATAATAATTCAAAATTATTATTTTATATTTTTGAAGTCTTTAAATATCCCATGATTTAAGTTCCTATGTCTTTCAAAATTTAAGATTTAAATAAACATAGCACATTATTCCTACTAATAGTAATAATCGAGATACATGTTGTGTGAAGACTAATGCACTATCGAGTGTGTATCGGACGATTTTTGAAATAATTTGTGAATTATCTGCCTCTTACACATTATATTTTATTCAGTGTGTCAGGCCAATTCCAACATAGTCCAAATATAAATTAATAATTGTTTATTCGTTTTTTATTTTATATAGATGCTAGTTTATTTTGTAGTCAATAAATTGTTTCATTAAAAAGGGCTATTTCGCAAACAAAGCCGCTAAGGATAACACGTATTGTCTATGTATGTAATAAATATGCCCAAAAAGCGAAATGTTTATTCGATAATAATAAAGAAAATTAAAATATCAGTTGAGGAAACACACGAAGATTATGTACAATTTTAATTAAATTCTGTACGGAGGAAAATGTCACTGCAAAATTATTTATATAACTGTTATTTTTATCCGTAAAAAAGCTTATATCTTTTATTGGTACGCAATATAAAGGTTTGATTAAGTTTTGCTGTCTGTTAGAATTTGTATTTACGAAATATATTTACAAGTTCACCAACAAGCTTTGACAAATGTTCAAAGGTGCACCGCAACAGCGAATAAATTGATCATTGATAGCTTTAAAACAGTTCATAATTTTAGTACATAAAGAATGATTCTTCATTTTTACTGATTTCACAAACATTAAATTCTACTGTTCATGTTACTTAGTTATATCATCATGTTACTAGTTTAAATGGTCACTACACAAGAATGAAACTGTGCACCAGAAGCTAGCATTGTGTTAACTAACAGCAGACTCCAAGTACAAAATCAGTGTCATTTTTATTTGTTTTTTTTTACATATTCAATAAAATGTGTATAACTAAGATAATTGCTATGTATTCTGGATGTATTGATTCCACAAAAATTCAGTATTTTAATACATCTAAAATTAATACTATCTGAAGTTTTTACCATTTGATAGAATTCAGTGTCATGTCCCATAAAAACGAATTTTTTATATCGTAGAATCACTTATGTGCCCTCAGCCCAATGTCATTCCCTTACTTCGGAAGACTAGGTTCTGGGTATACAGCAAAATTAACCCGTGGACATACGTTTCCTTAGTTATCGTCATACAGATTTTTTTGGTTTGTGACCTAAAATCTGAAAACTTCACTCGAAATCTGAAACAGTGAGAATTGAGCCAAATCAGTGAAAACCACTGAGAATAGAGCGACTGATTCAGTGCCAGATAACTAATTATTATGATGGCTGAATTTCTCTTATTTCTTTGTGAATACCGCAGAATGTCGAGAATTTCACTGCAATAAGCCACATGTTCCCAGTTCATTTGCTTGATTTGCCAGTCGGCAGTAGCTTATCCACTGACTTTCAATGAATGTTATTTCACTGTTTTATATCAATGATTCGGGTTTAGAGTGTAGAGAGCCCCCCCCCTTAATAAAAATGATTATTAACAAATTGTCAAAGTGAAGACAAGTAGTTGTACCAGCCATCAATGTACAAATATTTTACTTCATAACAAGTGTGCTCCAGCTATGTTCGATTATGTTATGTGACGGGTGATGGTGTTCTTCGCAGCCGAAAACATCAACACCGTGCTGAACGACAACTGGAAGGACCTGGTGAGAGACGTGGGGCCTACCATCGCCATAGCACTCGGCGAGCTGATCAAGATGGTGCTGGGAGGGATATTCAGCGTCGTGTCCATGCAGGAAGCATATCCCGGCCACCCGTCGTCAGCATAGTTCGGCAGTCGTCGGTCGGGCATCTCCGTCAATGTTCGGGCTTCTTCGTCAATGTTCGGGCTTCTTCGTCAACGTCCAGTCTTCGCCGAGCGCTGCTTACCCTGATGCCTCTGCTTCGACACTTCACTGCCTCCTTGCTGCTTCAGCAGACATCTCGTGTTAGTTCATCATCGGGCACCTTCGGCAATTGGCTTGCTTCTTCGCCAACGGTCGGATATCGTCGAATACCACATAATACGTTACCACTTCTTCTGCTGCACAGTGTCCCTTCGATATTTCAATAGTCTTCTGTTCGGCCGCTGTTGCAGATCGCCGCAAAGGGTCGGGCTTCTCCATAAATAATCGGGGAGCTCCACCAGTAACCGTCTAGATCCTTCAATTGTTGGGCATCTACGCCAATACTCGGGTGCAGTCTAGCTGCGCTAACCTTGATAACCCTTCGTCGGTAGTTCACCAACTCCTTGCTACCTCAGTAGACATATTGTGTGCGGTCGTCTTCGAGCATCTTCGCCAGTGGTCGAGTTTCTTCGTCAACGTTCGGACATCGTCGAGCACCGTTTAACCTGCTGCCTTTTTTCTTAGACTGCACAGAGTTCCCTTGCTACTTCAAATGTATTCTTCTGTTCAGTCGTTGTCTGACATTTCCGCCAATGCTGGGGTGTCGTCAAGTACCGACTGACCTGCTACCTCTTCTTGGATAACACGGTGTCTCCTGGCTACTTCAAGGGCATTCGAACTTTCATCGTGTATCTCCGTCAGCGCTCGCCCCCCCCTCCCCCTCAGTTGACAGTCGTCTACTCACAGTCACCAGCGCCTTCAACAGTGCAGTAGCTGCTATCTACTTCCGCAATATCAAGCCATTGTACAAAATATATTATGTATATTTGTATCCTCAGAAATTCTCCACCCATAACCGATGTTTCCAAGTGCACTCTACTTGGTGGATTGCAACAAGATCTAGGGTAGTGATTATATATATTTCTCCCTTGTACAATGCTTACTACAAATAAAATTAGATTTGTTTTAAAGTGCATTCTTTATTGTCTTGCAAGTGCGAAGAAAACATGAGAATATCGCAGTAAGGAATTCACAGATAATCTGATACGCACCTTTTAAAACAAAGTGTCAGCAATGTTAATTCGCAGGCTTAGAATTACAAAGAAATACAAGCTATTAGATACTAATGGTTTTATTGGTATACACCAAGTGTCATACCACTACAGCAATCATAACTAACGTGTAGAGATCTGTAAAATTCTCGTTACTATTTGGCAACATGCTGTACATCACTGTCCTATATCTAACTGAGCTCGCTTAGTACATTTCATTGGCTTGTGGCTACTAAAAGGGGTAATTAAAATGTGTGACAGCTTTACTGGCGATTGGTTGCTGAACCGTTGAGCCTTTACTATTGGCTAAAAGCGTTACTTGGGTGTGCCCCGCAAGTTGTCGGCCAATTACATAAGTCATGCATGCATACAACATCTTGGAGTGTAGTTTGTAGTCACATTATGACGTGAATTTTGATGATCCCTATGACTAAGAGGCGTGTCCTAATGTAGGAGGGAGTATCAAATGGAGATTAAAGTTTTTTTATTGTTTCGTGCTTTTCCATCGTCTTTGATGCATGGCGTAAAAATAAATTCTTTACGTGAAATTCAAAGGAATTACTTTTCCAATTGATCACAGCATACACAATATCAGTAATGCTTTGGGCCAAAATATTCCCAACAATAATTTCCTACGCTGGAATTATACTGTAAATAAAACACATGTAGTTAAAATTGCTATAAGTGACGCTTAATTTACATTGGTTATTGTTAATATTGCGTATGCATATTTAAATTATTTATTTTGCTTTCTGTTTATTAAAGTGCATATTATGGCGGGAATTAGAAAATTTCAAAGCAATTTACTTTTATAATAATTTCACAGTTTCACAGTATATTCTACAGCAGAGAAGACACAAACGTGTGAAATGTGTAAGTCATCAAATATCTTGTAATATCATATTTGGAAGGGTATAACGTGGCCTCCTCGGAAGATATAACAAAAACAAACCTCAACAAAATATAAACATTGTAATACTTTAATTTTTTTTGTAAGTACATAATTAATCTATATCTCAGCCAGGGACTCTATTTACTACAGCTAAGTAATTTCGTTAATATTTTCAATTTGGGAATTAATAAAAAAGACATTAAAAATGATGACATTTTTAGTTTTATAAAAGTTACCTACAGTAAGTGTAAAAGTTTGGGTTACTCTAGAAAGCAAATTTTTTTTAAAGAAAAGTATGTTTTTCTCTCCGAAATTTCACTATCTCCTTGATTGTGAAAGTAAAGGATAGCGCTTTTTTTTTATAGCAAAGAATATTTTAGACTTAATTTTAAAATGCTGCCAGACGGTTTCTTTTGCAAAATGACAAATAAAAAATAATACGACTTTGACCTACAGTAATTGTTAAGGAATGCAGACGTCTTTGGAAAAGTGGATTTTCAAAGAACTCTATAATTAAATCATCAGAAACTACTTGTGACGAAATAACAAAATCCTCAACAGAACGCTTTATTATTCGTTTCATAGCTAAAAATCTCAAAAAAAGTTGATAATATTATCAGTTTTCTTTGTGAGAGCAAAATGTGGTGTCCCAGGTTACCTATCTCTGAAGGAAAAACAAACTCTCAATTTTGTGGTTATTTTCCGGAGAAATATGCAACCCGCACATCTAAAAGGGAAAACTTAGGCTAACGCAGCTCGGAAGCTTCTGTCCAGTATGAAAACATTTATGTTGTCACATGGTTTTAAATTTTATTTTTAGATAAAAGTGAGACCCCTAACAAGTCCTTATTTTCTTAAGGAATGGCGATGGAGTTGCACAACAAAGTTTACAAGATCCAAAGGAAAATCTGCTCAGGAATTTGTTGTCTGATCAACCATTTTTTATAATAATTTGAAGAAAAAAAATTTGTAGAAATGAGAAAAAAGGTTTGTCTACCTCATTTTTCGTAAGTAACTATCTCGGAGTACTTTCCCACGAAGTACAGAGTAGCCCAGTATTTTGTTCTTTTACCGTATTTCCATACATTACGAGTTCATTATTTTTAAAGTTTTTTTTTTTTAGTAAACCCTACACATTTTTGTGGAAATGGGAAATCACTTTAATTCATAGTTTATCGTATATGATTACGGCATGGCGTTTGTTGTTTAAAGTGTAAGCCACGTACCCACATGAGCTTATCCTCTCTCCTAGTTGCCATACGTTTTTCAACAAAATAATGATTTGATTGCAGACATAAATTAAACAAAAATATGGTTTTGTTTAGCAAGGAACTCAATGCTAAGATGTGTATTTTTTTTTATTTGGCTCGCAGGGTATGGCAGTTAAACCTAGTAACCCTTATTTCCATGTATTAATCAGTTTCGCACAGGATAAAATATTATTTGTTGAACGACTTTTGCTGTTTGTAAGAACGAAACTAATCAAATTGTTATTACAATCGTATCTTAGGGTCTTGTAATGTATTCACGCAAAAAAAAGCGAAACTTGGTATTAAATGTGGAATTTAGATTGTCCGTAATATCGCCTCCTTCGCCACAGGCCTCGCCCAAGATCTATTCCAGGTCAAGGACTCTCCCGAACTTCGCATGAGGCAAACGTGACGAACTTGCTGCCGAACGGCTGATATTCTAGTAACAAATGCACTGCATTTAGTACCAAATGCACTGCATTTAGTACCAATTGCACTGCATTTAGCACCGTGTGCACTGCAAACTTGAATTTTGTTAGATATACAAAAATTAATTTTGTTGCTTTCAAGTTTTGTTTAGCACCCGTTTTCTCAGCCATTGCATTACATCGCCGAAATGAATCTCACGTCATCTTGATGGGGAGGTTCAGACCCAATTGTTAAATATTCCTAAATCTTGGATTTATTTATGATTCACCGCAGCTTAGTTTAGAGATCATATATTTCAAAACGAAGGCTGTCTGCTGTCAGGGCACAGGACATATCTTAATACTTATTTTTAAGTCCACAATAGTTTGCCCCAAGTTGTTTTTGTTGCACCTGTACGCATAATACAAATTAATTTAATCATTCATTCTTTTTCAGTCATATATGGAAATACGAACTAAAATCAGTCCATTCCGGTTTCAGGAATTCTATAAAAACAGTTCTGTATGTGATACTAAGATCAGTATGTTAAAGGGATGTAAATAAACGCAATTTGGCAAGAACACCACCGCCTCTTACAAGCCAACCAAGTCCCTCATCTCGATAACAACCTCACCCCTTCAAATTTGTTTCACAACGAGTACCCCTATTAAAGTGTTTTAAACCTTCGTTGCTGTCATATTTTCGCTTACTGCCTAAAAAATTCTTGGAGGAAATGAAATATACTTAATTTGAATTTACAGTGGATTGGAAAAATGAGATAATATTCAACGACAAACGCTTTGGTATAAAAAGTACAAATATTTTGTATTTATTAACAATTAATTTAACAATTACACGCTGTCTCATAATAAAATACTTGGTATGCAAATTGCATTAACTTGTTATTAATTAATGGTACAAAATGTTTCATGATATAAGTTATGGTATACGAAGTAAACCAACTTGTTATCGCTTAAGAATTCATTGATTCATTGAAAGGTTACAAGCCGTTTTACGACGAAAGCTTTGCCATAAGCAGTCCACTTACTTGGTATTAAACAATCGCGGAGACGCGTGGAAAAATTACAGCAGTGCAGGATGTAGGCAACGTCTGATGATCTCTTCGCAACTAAAAAGCTACAGTCAAGACTCTCTAGTGTAATTCCACGTTCGTTAGACGATGGATCATTTATGACCGGCTACTGCATAAGAAACAGGCATATTCCAAGCTTATTAACCATCCTCATTTAGGTGAGAGCGGATCCACTTCCTCATCAAGTAATTTCGCAGTCCCTCGTCCACTTGTTTAAGATTGTGATTATCTCATGGCCGTCAAATTACATGATGATTTTTATCATGTGATCTACCTTCGTAGCCCACAGAGGTTCCATTTACCATTCATAGTTCCCTATTCTTCAGGCTGCACGCCCATTCTCTAAGATACCAGGAGAAAAACATTATGTGAGCGATCATTCGTTTTTGTTTATAGGCGAAGAGTTCGCGATTCAAAAATAAACATCTCTAAACAGACCAAAACTGCAATCGAAGAAATATTTCTTGATGCATAAGTTTACATTCCTTCTGTGATTTGATACAGCATAATAAAAATTTAAATAAAATTTTTCTATCACATTTGTTAGATAAACGCAAATTATTTAAAAATTAAGTCGTTATGAACTATTTAAAATAAAATTAGTTTTCCTTCAGATACAGTATACTAACTACTATCTCCAATGACACTGGTACATTTCCGTATTGCAGATTATTGCTTGAAAGCCTATCACCTCACCGTCTTGATCTATGCAGGATTCAGATAAGAGCTATACATCGATTTTCATAAATATTTGAAGAATTACAGAAATGTATTGCCAATAAACCACGTACGTTAATGGAAAAAGTGCAGAATGATAGAGGAACGCAAACAGTTAGTATATGTAGATTATCTGGACATGCTAAAACAGTGGCTTAAGCTTCAGTTGTTGGGAAACAATATTTATATTTATCATCATGACACCTGTCCCGCTCATTTCCACCATGCAGTTCATCTCTACCTGAACAACGTGCTGCCTAGACGATGGATATGACGTGCACATGAAGAAGACCAGCACCTAGTGCTGTGGCCGCCACGATCACCGGACTTCAACACAGTGTGACTTTCTTTTGTGGGGGTTACATCAAAGCCGGGGTATACGCCCAACCGTTACCGCGTAATATCGCAGACCCGAGAGAGCGGATCGTCGCAGCGGTATGCTCTATCAACAGGCTCATGTTGATGCGAGTGGGGCAAGAACTAGACTATCGTGTGGATGCATGCCGTGTCACCTGCGGTGCGTACATTTAACGTTTGTAGGCGTCACAAACAACTGTTTGAGTTACACGTTAATTCTGCACTGTTTTCATTACTGTACACCCAGTGGTTTCGTTGCAATAAAATTTTGTATTCCCTCATATCTTTATGAAACAACCTATATAAGTAATGCGGTATCGTAAGTACCAATAATCTCGGGAATTTTTATTTCAAGAGTCTTAGAATCCATGGTACTTTTATCGTACGCATGTAAGATTCTGCGGTTCTATATTATTTTTATTGTACAGATGTACTATGCACGTGCCGTAAATACCAATGATCTCGGACATCGTTCTTTCAAGATCTCGGCAACATATGGTATTTTTATCTTACACACGATAACCACGAGGGAAATCATTTTGTTAGCTAAGTGTAGCTATACCGGTTGTTGATAAAATACGGGAGAAAACCACACAACACAAAAAGTTTTGCTCGCTGACTTGCGCAACTAATCTGCACAGGGCCACCCCCCTCCCCCCTTCCCTGATCGTAGACCTGTTCGCGGTTGGCTAATTCAAACCCAGCGCTCATTGTGGGCACCTGTTGGCCTTTTACACGTAATCTCGCTCATCCATCCAGCAGGCAGCACATGCTACATTCAGAATATACGAGTGTCAGTCAAATGTAAAACTTAAATATATTCTATCGCGCAATTTCTGAACAGAAAAAAATGTAGCACTACATTACGTTAGTATAGTCTATTTGGGGTATCGTCACACTTTTTGAATCAAACCTCTGGAAAATCATCCCATGTATGAGATGTTTGGTCGTTACCTAAATACGCCAAGTATAATAAGCTTTTTATACTACTGTTAACATAAAAGTATATTATTTTTAGTTAAATTGGACACTTACTTACATTTTATCTTTAAATTATATATATTTCATTTTATGAATAAATCAGGGAGAAAAAAGGTGTCTTGGTAAGGCCTAGTAAGAAATAGTTCCCATGCGAAATATCATTTAAGCGAGTGCACATAAATGTGGTGCCGTGTCCCTTTCGTATAATTTTCTAGGTGTAGTTAAGTTTTGTGTGTATGAGGCGGAGGAATAACCTGGAAGTATAACTTCAGCATATCTACAGAAAAGTTGGAAGAAACCATACATGGACTGTACACTGACCCTCTGCTGTGTAATATATGAGTTCCAGTACCTGCGCAGTGCATCTGTACCTCGAGAAAAAATTATCTTCACATCGTGTGTAGCCACTAATGCACCGCCAGTTGCTATTTTCCGTCTGACTTGAAACGCGCATCACCATGCCGCGCTTTCATTTTTGCGATTAATTCCGATGGGTTCTCTCCTTTCACTGCACAGGAAACATCGAACCTCCTCTCTGGATGTTGAAAGTGAGGCCGCCATCTCGACACTACTGCGCGTAACGCGCCGGCTTCGTCCTTCCATTGGTCGTTTACGCATCGCGCCACGCCCCTTTTCCGTACCACGCTACTGCAATTTTGAAGTTCGTTTCGATTTTCCAATCGAATTTATAGGGTTTCTAATTTGACTCAACTTCGTAATTGGACTCTATCCAACGCCTATTCCGACAACAAAACAGAAAGAAGGAAATACTGAGAGAAATATTTGTGTACAGCTAGACAAAGAACTAGTCGCTTCAACAAAATATTCTGTTTCCTTAAAGAAAATTTTAATGCAAAAAATATTATTTTAAGCTATTAACACATATAATTGAACTGCCTAAACCTTCTGGTTGGACCTGCAGTCAACTCAACCAAATATTTGTTTGTCAGGCATAATTTTCTTACCCTCCTGACGGTTATCAACGCAAACNCATTGGTCGTTTACGCATCGCGCCACGCCCCTTTTCCGTACCACGCTACTGCAATTTTGAAGTTCGTTTCGATTTTACAATCGAATTTATAGGGTTTCTAATTTGACTCAACTTCGTAATTGGACTCTATCCAACGCCTATTCCGACAACAAAACAGAAAGAAGGAAATACTGAGAGAAATATTTGTGTACAGCTAGACAAAGAAGTAGTCGCTTCAACAAAATATTCTGTTTCCTTAAAAAAATTTTTAATGCAAAAAATATTATTTTAAGCTATTAACACATATAATTGATCTGCCCAAACCTTCTGGTTGGGCCTGCAGTCAACTCAACCAAATATTTGTTTGTCAGGCATAATTTTCTTACCCTCCTGACGGTTATCAACGCAAACGCCCGCCACCACTGCCAGCGGTTGGCCAACTGTCAACTTCTTGTTGTTTGTTTCTTGGATAAGTAATATGAAAATTCATACTCTAATGTGTATTATACAAAAATACTAACTTCAGCTGCTATAAAATTAAAAATTACTCTCGTGATACAACGTGAAGTGTTAAGAACTAATTCTATTTATACGCTGTAAACTTAACAGGCAGTCTACATGCCAGTGTTTGATGTAGTATGCATGTAGCTACGAAAGGTGATTTTTTTTTCGGCGGTTTACTTCAAAAGCACTTACTTCGCCATGAACAACTTATAACACGGATGATACGAGGCTGGAGATAAATTGTAGCCTGCTGTCTTTCCCTAGAGACCCACTTGAAGTTCAGATCAGCTCAAAGAAAGGGCGAGATCGAGTGGGGTGGGTACGAAACAGTGACGGAATGTGGAAGGAGGAGAAAAAGGAAGAACCCCAAGAAAACCGACAAACGAAAGTGTCCGCCTCGCTCTATGCATGGAACTCCCCCCCCCCCTGAAAAACGTATTCCCTGCAGGGGCGTGGAATCCACCTGGGGGTATCCAGAGAAGAGAAACTAGTGACAACTTTGCGGCGCTTTCTGCATGGTTCTATTTGCTGAACAATATTATGGTTATATCCGTTTATAAACACAATCGTCTATTTCGTAGTTGTATTCGCTGAAAAATACCTTGCTCTGCTAAATGCTTACGTTCACCTAAAAATATCTTCCCCTGTAGCGCTGCTATATCGACAAAAAATTAGTTATTGCATGGTTATATTCGTTGACAAATATCTTACCCTATCGCATGGTTCTATAAGCAGAAAAATACCCTCGTCTGTGCCATAGTTCTATTCGCAGAAAAATATCCTCCTCTGTTCCATGCCTACATTCGGAGAGATATATCGTCCTTTGTTGCTTGGTTGTATTAACAGAAAAATATCTTCCCCTAATGCATCGTTATATTGGGAGAAAAATATCTTCTGCTGATGCATGATTATATTCACTGAATAAAAGTCTTCCTTATTTCTGTAGATTTCACTAGCATATATTTAATTGTCAGCCAGCGTACGAAATGGTCAAAACACAGTAATATTTTTTATGTATTTTAATTTTTATCACTACTACTGAACGTCGAAAACAACACCCAGCATGTGTGTTCCTTGTTCGGTAAATATACATTTACTCTAAGAGGTGCATGGTTAGTTTAATAATTTGTGAGAACTTTAGGTGATTTTTCTGACTCCTGTTTAGCTCGGAAAGAGTATGATCCCCCGAGGCTTCCTTTGTCATTTTGGTAAATAATATTATAATATGCAGGTCCATGTTCATTAAAAAATACGCAGTTACTTATTACATTTGTATTGTGACACACAAGCTGTGGTAGTTTACCGACCGAGTTATTTCTTAAGCAAAGTTAAAAAAATCCTACAGACACTACACGAAGAGGGACAGTGAAAGCAGACTGAAAAATCGTGATTTATTAGCAAATATAATAATTTAATCGTATTATTTAAAGAAGTACAGGGGAAAAAAAAGTAAATTTTCTATTATGCATTAGATATTCAAACAAATACAATGTATTAATTCTTATTATTCTTCAATTGTATTGGCCTAATGCCTTACGTACACGACACGAAATATAATATCGTAATTTGGAACACATCTACAGGTCGAGGATGTTCCTACACGAGACGTAACTCGATAATTGTGTATCGTTTAGTAAGAATACCTTATTTCATTTCGATGCATACACGTTTTTAATGATAAACCGAACTTTAAACGCCAACCATAACCTCTCGGTTTGACTCCCGCCAAGGTGACCCGGGTTCGATTCCCGTCGGGGTCGCACACGTGTTTTCGCATGTGGGAATCGTGCAGGACAATTTCTCGGGAATCTCCTCTCCTGTTTCTCCCTCCCTTGCATTCCGGCGCTGCTCCATTCTCACCTCGCTTCACCCTCATCGGATCTCAAGACCTCGATGTTAAACCACCAAAGTTGTTTACTCTACGTATGACATTTAAACGATGGCACTCCAGGCCATATAGTTCAAAAATATTTCCAACCCTTTATTTGGTGCTGTATTTTATGATATTGAAAGGTTGCATTCGAATTTTAACTTTCAAGTTAAAAATATTTACTACCAGGCATCACGGTAGCCAAACAGATAAAGGCGCTAGCATCGATACGAAAAATTTGAACTGCGATGTCGATGATGTTCGGGTTTGATTCCAGGTCATTCTATATAGGTTTTGTAACAAAAATAATATAGCCTGTGTTTGTACAGTGTTCCTAGTAGACAAACCTTGAGTGATAGCAGCGCTCCTGGTAGACGATTTCAATAGCAAATTGTACAACTAACACAGGTTTCAAGTTTGTCCAAACTTCGAAATTCTGCGGGGAAAATAAATCGTCTTTCCGAAGAAATTATAAAACGCCGGACGAATGTGTTAGCGCGTCGGAGTCGAGAGCTTTGTACATGGGTTGAAACTCGTAACTCTTACTGCTCGTCTATGAATAGTAAAGTGTTAAGAGCCGCTCAAATCTCTTCACTCGCTCGCTCTCGGACTTGGCTCTCTTCTGTGCGGAGAACGTATTGGGAACGTAAGAAGAAGGGAAGCAGGAAAATGACCACTACCGTGTCCTTGAGACATGTAGTTGGTGACCCGACTAGCCAGGGCCTATTATTCGCAATTTAATGAGCTCTCTCATCCGTAATCGCCGGCGGAAAAGCAGACACGTCCTTGCAGAGTTTTCAATCTGATCCAGTCGTGGTGATAGTCCTGTACGAAATGAGTTTCAGTGGTGGGGAACACTCTGTACCAGCGTGGTGCGGGGAAGGGGGGAAACTGCTTCTTATAACAGGTACCACTCCGTGGACATTGCGCACAGACGGGGACCAGCAGACGCCGGGGAAAGAGGTGCACTACTGTCGCGAGAGAGAGAGAGTGGCCAGAGCAAGTTTGCGTCGCGACAGAAGAATGCTCCGGCTTCTACTCGTGTTGGGGGGCCTGTGCGCCTCCGTGGGAGCCCTCGAGTTGCGTAAGTACCTGCACGTGTTCGTCTGACGTCGGTAAAGTTCACTTGCGCATGTGTGTCGCAAGCACTCTCGCTCTTGTCGCTGACACGTGACGCTCGAGAGTGGCGGCCGAGTTAGCTCCTTATGCCACTGGAGTTCACGTGGCAACGTGTCAACTGTAAAGGATTGTTGATAACGACAAATTTCGGGGGGAAATTTGTAATAAGGACGTTTTTTGTTAAGTGCGTCAACTTGATTCGTAGTGTTTCATATTAACACATTCTTCGCAATATAAATTGAGACAGATTAAATATGTTTCAACCTAAATCGACCCTACAAAAAGAGATTATTACGAGCGAGGTGGTGCAGTGGTATGTTCAATAAGACTTGAGTTCGATTTACGTTCACGCCACAACTTTTTTCGTTTCCCAGGGATTTACGAAATCACTTCTTGGTGAGATCTAGGATGGTTCTTTTATACAGGTAATTGCCTATTCCTGCCTAATATATAGTGTTCGTCTACTAGGGTCTTGTCATCTTCGGGGTGCTCAAAACAACCATTTAAAAACACATGACTATATTACAAATCCTTATAAAATTTTAATTTTTGACTACAAAATTAAGTTGCTAATTTGTATTCGCTGGCAGGGAGGTTTGGAAACAAAACACAATAACTTGGCAAGTCTAAGTTTCATGTTTCTGTTATCACGCTACAGGTAAATAGCGTCATTTGAGGCTGGTGAATGGTTGCAATGTTTGCTAAGTGGTTATTCGGATTTGCAACATCTTAGTCGAACGCCATCAGGCTCCCACCTACACGGAGCCTCTCTCCGTGTTTTAGGACGAGAAGCGCGGGAGTGATAAGTGCGACACTGCTATAGGCTATTCAGGGTAAAGTGAGCAATTTTGAGACCCTAGTTACTTTTTTATTTCAGCAGTGTTTTACCTTTTGAAATAAATATTGCTATGTAAGTAATAAACACAGTGTGTAGATTACACCGCTCTGGGAAGTTAACGTCTAAGGCTAAAATGAAAATACTTATTGACTACTATTCCAAATAAGAGGGCTTTCAAAAGTGCTCACTTTACCGTGTATAGCATATACGCCTATTAAATGCCCCACCACTGCTAAGTACAAGGCTCTGACTGGCATGCAGTGATCTCGTCATGCTGCGTGTAA
This sequence comes from Clitarchus hookeri, assembly GCA_002778355.1. NCBI lineage: Eukaryota > Metazoa > Arthropoda > Insecta > Phasmatodea > Phasmatidae > Clitarchus > Clitarchus hookeri. Next base: position 76,037 of record NQII01004305.1, on the reverse strand, counting down.
CATGGGACTTTCAGCAGTACCCCTACTATTGTACTGGTGAACAATCTGTATAAAGGTCACAGTAGGACCCTTGAATAGTTTCGTATGTATTCGACGAGTATATTTTGAGATACAGCGCTTTGAAAAAATAGTTATTAGCAATCTCGGAGTACTCTGAAATGGCATTTCTGATGGACGTAACGTCTTGAATGCACTCAACAGTCCTCTGCTGAGGTGTGAGGTCTTTTCGTAGATCAGTTCATTGGACGCACGTTGAAAAGTTTCGGTGAATAACGCGTATTTAAAACACTCTGCAACGCAGCTCTAGTGCCACGTGGGCGGCAGCCTCAAGGGCTAGAATGTAGCTGAAGTCACGCCCGCTTGCAAAACTGGTTCCAAACCAGCGGTCCAGATATATATAACAGTTGCTTTCTCTACAGTAGGTGTTCGGTTTGTGGAAGGCGAGTACCGAGGTAGTACTGTTTTATAAAAAAAAAAAAACTGCCAAGTGGCCTTACAGGATAATGAGCTGTTTTTTTTTGTATTTAGATGAATATACCAGTTTATATGTATAGTCCATTCACGATTACTTCCAGCTTTTCTGGAGCCCCACTGAAGTTCAATTTCCAGGGTATTCCTCCGCGTCATGCAACCAAAGCTGAACCGATTACAGAAAATTATACCAGTGAGACCACTTACCGCATTCACACGCACTCAGTTGCTTAAGAACTATTTCTCACTAGGCATTACCAACATGCCTGCTTTCTCCTTGTTTTATCCATATTAATTATAAAAGAAATGTTATAATTTATAGAAAAATATATGCAAAAGTTAAATTTGACCAAACATAATGTACTTGTTATCATACCACACGTAACAAATGCTTGCTATACATGCCATATTTAGGAAACTACCAAGAACGTCATAAATGGGGTGATATTTCAAAGATTTGATTTTAAAAAAGGCGAAGAAAGGGCAAATGGATTATATACGTTCATTACTGGAGGCTTTTCAATAGCCAATTATTTTCTAGTCTTGAGGATGGTTTCGTTATACGATATCGACTGTAACTTGATCAAAACATCAAATCGCTTAAACAATATTCATAATGGTTTTAATAATAAATGTAATGATTTTAATTTTAAAACTTTATTCTTACAAATGTTATTTAATCACTAAGTTTTATTTTCGCTAAAGTGCTGCACAAGTCGCAGGAGTGTCATGTCGGCTATTTTTTTGAAATTCTATACTTGGTGTTCTTTTGCTAAAGGTTTAACTTCAAACTGTTCTGACAATAAATTGTATTCCAAAAGATAAAATTCAAATACGGGCGAACCGCACAACAAATTTTCAATATATTTATTGAATGACATTCTAATAACATGAACAGTTACTCTGAGCTGTATCCTAAAGTGTTAATTTTGTTCGGTTTTGTGATTTGTATGAAAAATGAATATTAATTTGAAATTCCTATAACTCGTTTTTAAATCTTGAAATATTATTTCCCTTCAATTACTTTTTTTTCTTCAAACTGTTATTTCGTTTCATAAAAAATTGTATAAAAAGTAGAAAATAATCTGAGCCTTGACCACTCTTCAGGATGTTCAAAGGTATAAAATAATTTTTTTATTGAAGTTTTTAGCATTTTCCTTAACATGGCATGAAATAATAGTCTAAAAGAAGTATGGAAAAGGTAGAAACTTACTTCCATAAAACTAACACTATGAACTAGAGCAATGCAAATTCATACATATTTTGTACAAATCTCAAAATTGAACAAAATTGATATATTTAAGCTAAAGATCAAAATAATTTTTCATATCACTAGAATGTCATGAAAACATGTTCTTGATATTTTTGTATACTTTCAATATGTATTTCAATTGCTAAAATTGTTTTTGTGTATATATATGCTTAAATATATGTATGTATAGCTCCTTTTGTAAAATCTCAAGAATATCAACTGTGTCACTACATAAATTATTGGGGGCCGCGGTGGTGTAGTGGTCCGACTACTCGCCTCCCACCAAGACGTACCGGGTTCGATTCCCGGAGGCGTCGCTCCCTGATATTCCCCTGTGGGAATCGAGCCGGACGATGCCACTGGTCGGCGGGTTTTCTCAGGGATGTTCCAATTTCCCCCACCCTTACTTCGCTTTACCCTCAACGGCTCTCAAGACCTCGATGTTAAGAGCCACCCAATTCTTTACTCCTACCTGCTCTCTTGTAGCATGTTTCTTCTCTTCAAAAGGCACAATGTGGTTTTTTTTTTGTTTCAAAGCGGCATTGTGAAAGATGGTTGACACACTCCTTAAATCATTTAACGTAAAAACCCTATCCTTTCGCTTGGCCGCTCTCGCACTAGATACAGATCTTAAGTGGTTAGTGTCTTATTCGTGCGTTTAANAACCCTATCCTTTCGCTTGGCCGCTCTCGCACTAGATACAGATCTTAAGTGGTTAGTGTCTTATTCGTGCGTTTAAGTTTTACTCTGATTTCTGTTTCAGCGTCCTACATCACGCCGTGCGACTACAACGACCCGGACCTTAATGGCTGCGCCCTTCGGGAGGCGAGAAAGTCCCTCAAGGAGGTGGTGAACGGTGAGTTTTTAACAACCTTAGGGAACCAATATGTCCGCCATCTCGAATTGTATCGTTTTACTCCATAGCTTCTTAAGGGTTTTGGCAACGAAGAAATGCATTATTGTATATTTGTACTAATTAACATTCAACCTGTAGACATTACTTGCAAATATAATTTCCTCGCATAAAAAAATTATATCGCATAATTTTCCATAGTGGTATATCAAAATCGCATAAAGTGACCAGGCCCAAAGCAATGTTTATTTTACATATGGCGGAATAATACACAATGTTCATACACGTAGATTTAAAGCAGGACATTCAAAAGCGCTCATTTTANTTTTACATATGGCGGAATAATACACAATGTTCATACACGTAGATTTAAAGCAGGACATTCAAAAGCGCTCATTTTAGCGTAAACAGTTCTGTAGCACAAACAGAATGGCACTTTTTAATATGTGGATCCGCTACGACAAAGTTTCCATAGTTACGACAAAAGATAACAAACAGTTTGTTCAGTTTCTCGGATATCACCGAAATCCACCCAAAGTGACTGCACGTCAGTTATTAATAACTGTGCGGTACGTTGGTCCATTATTTCTCCGATAAAACAGTAAATGTTACTGAGGTATAAGAAAATTATTATAATTTGCGCAAGTCAGATACTAACTGAAAAAAAAAAAACACATTTCTGACTTGTCAAATAGCGAAACAACAGCAGTTGTTTGAATACGAATATATATTTGCATCTATACATGAAAACCTCAAACAAAGAAGGAATTATCCTTAAAATTAACCGGTGCTGGCTGACTCCTATGTAATTTTGTTGATATCATGATTACTAAAATTCTTTCAGTTTTTAGAGCCAATTATTAAAAAATATATATTCAGTATTTATTTTTTTGCCTTATTTATATTGTGGCGAATTCGCAGAGGGAGTTTATCCACGTAACAACTATATGCCTTGTATGTATGTGTATATGTATGTATACGTGTGTGATGGGCTGGTTTTTAGTTCAATTTAAAATTTCCTTCAGAATAATTTTTAATTGTAATGGACAGATTTAACTACACTAATTTTTTTTCCTTCAGTGAAAAATATGCTATTAAGGTTATTAATTTAAAACTCGCTGGTAAATTATGAACTTACAAGGTAATTTAGCATACAAATAAACAAATCATGCAAAGTGCTACCAACACTAAATTCAATTTTTCCCCTTTTCATAGTCGCTAGTCTTTCCACCATTGGTTTAGTTTCAAATTTTGCACACGGAAGCCTTTATTTAATGTGAAATGTATTAGGAAATGAACAAGTAATTTGATTTGATAATGTTGTTATCTTATATATTTCACGTGGGAAAAAAACTGTGCTCTAAGAAGGCGTTGACACCTTTCTTAATTTTAACAGACACCATCTCCTTCAATGCTCCTGTTAGAAAATTTTGTTAAAAAAGAAAAATCATCATTGGCATGGAATTTTATCGGGGTCAGTCATAACCCGTTCANCTGTTAGAAAATTTTGTTAAAAAAGAAAAATCATCATTGGCATGGAATTTTATCGGGGTCAGTCATAACCCGTTCATTTTAAGAAAAATTCCCTCTCAGCTTTAAGGCTTTCATAAATATTTGCAAAAATATATTTTAACAACCAGTGTTGTTGTTGTACTTGCCAATTTGCCTAATATTTTAAGTAAGTCTAGAACGTAACAATAATTATTCATTTACTGGGATACATTAGATTAAATTTTACTTTCAGGTTATGGCTTGATATTAAAAACGAAATCAGAAATTTTTTTTCGATCTAACGTTATTCATGGACGTGTTGCCAGAATACGTATACGGCGAAATTATGTTTCCAGTCGATTTGTTTTCAAATTTTAGAGAACGGTAATCTCCGAAGTAACACGAAGTAACTATCGACTTTAAATGTATAAAATTTTTCTCCTTGATGTTTCGTGATGAAAGCCCCTCCCATCGCTGTATGTTTCATTTGTTTTTCTGCGGCCGTCCTTGAGAGTGGCGAGCATAATTAGGTTGCTGTGCGCCGGGGGAAGCACGAGGAAATATACAGCCACACGCGCCCGTACAACACTTTTATAACTGTCCTGTCTGAGTCACACAAACAACACTCAAGGCCTTGACATTCAAGTGACCATAAACAGTGATGTGTGTTGAGCATTTGCGCAGCGCAGCCGTGTACTGCAGAACAGTAGGCTACTCATAAAACATGAGAGTATTTTTAATAATTTTATCATCGATATCGTGTCACGAAATTANTGCAGAACAGTAGGCTACTCATAAAACATGAGAGTATTTTTAATAATTTTATCATCGATATCGTGTCACGAAATTAAAATGCCCTTAATGGCGTTGGCCACGAAAAAAAAAAATAATATTTCATATTTGTATTAAAAACGGTTCAACTTGTAGACATTATCTGCGAATACTATTTTCTCAGATATAATTTTTCTCTACCGCATGATTTTGGCAAATTAACGTGTCAGAGTCAAAATCCAATGGTTTTTGTATCGTTGGAATAAAATATACCAGACTACTTGCATAAAATTTTAAAAGGAAACCTGAAGGGGGTTGTCNAAAATTTTAAAAGGAAACCTGAAGGGGGTTGTCTTACTTAATTTTAGTTTTTCGCTTGGCAAGATATTTTACGAAAATTCAGGAGAGGCTACAAATAAAAAACATTCAAAAATGTCCTTATTTTCAGCAATTTTTTGTAATTGCAAAGCCAATTACTTGTACGATTTTGTAGACATCTTGATGTAGTTTTTTTATCTTCTTTCATTGAGAAATATCTTATTTGTGAGCGTAAGCCAGTTTTCATAAATTGTGCATTTGTAAANTTTTTTTATCTTCTTTCATTGAGAAATATCTTATTTGTGAGCGTAAGCCAGTTTTCATAAATTGTGCATTTGTAAAACAGTAAAATTGTGGTTTTGGCAATCATTTATGCAAAAACCATGCTATTAATGTTTCAGCGAGGAAAGAGCAAGCACGGATTGGTATTGGAAAGGGTTATTAACGTCCCCTTGTGTTATGCTTAAAGGCTTATCAGGAGACGGCTTACAAACTAACTTATGACCTAACTTAAACTAACGCCCATGCCCTACTTGGGATTCGAACCCAGAACTTTCCGCACCGCAGACCGGTGGCGAACCAACCGATTGCGCCACGAGAGATTAGCTCACTGATAATTTCTAAAAGTTGAAGAGTATGTGCTACAAATAAAAAAATAACAAAATTTTTAGAAACAATTAATTGGCTTACAAACAGCCTTAAGTGCAACCGCTCCAATATTTTTTCTGCATACATTTCGACTGTTTACTAAAGATACGTTTGTAAACGTAAATTAAACGGAAAATCATTATCAATTCGAACCCTACCTCATCCTGAAGGCGAAGGATAAACTCGCAGAATTGTTATTACAATGTCGTTAAAACGTACGTCTCAATCAGGTCAATTGGCATGCGGTTGCACTGTCTGACTGACGTAGTTTGCCTCCAAGGCTGTAATATGCAGCGCGCGCGGTTCACTTTCATCTGTGTAGAAGGCAAGGTCGCTGGTACCATAGAGGCCAGCAGTGTCATTCCGTCAACATGATAACCTATAATTCATAAATACAATTGTTGTGCCCGCGGCTCCGCTCGCGTGGACTACACAATTACCACATTTGAGCAGGAATGGTAAAAAAAAAGATACATAATATCTACCTACAAATTTTGTCCTAAACATTGTAACAATTCATTATCACATTAAAACTTTACTATATTGCTTGAATTTTACGTATTTATTTATTGCGAAATTAAATGGTAGAAACGCTTATTAGTATTTCTCTGTTATAGATAGATATATGCTACCGCGAAGTTTTTTTAGGTCTTTTTTACTGTACACAATTCTTTACTACATTATATTGTTCCATCTTTAACGGTTTAGACACGCATAACGTTCTCTCGCGCGACCGGGCAAACTTTTTCCCGACTTGATTCACTATTATCGTCACTGCTTATTCCTAATGTTACTTTGCGTTACAAAATATATTCTAAAACCTGGCCAGAGAACATAGCTACGAATTAAAAAAAAGACACGTAAATGGTATAAGTGGTTCTCGAGTGATAAGCGCACTAACAGACAGACAGACGGAGAGACGTTGAGTTTTATAATATGAGTACAAGATATAGGTAAAACTTCAATTTAACAAACCGTTATATACGTACTTTTATGTACTTTTATACACTTTTGATACGTAACATATATAGGAAAGAACGAAACACGTTATACACGAAGTGATTTTGCAAAGGTTTGATTTAAAAAGTGCGAAGAAACCGCGAATAGAATATACTTGGCGTCGTTCCAGCGGCTTATCTAACCAATAGTATTCACACACCTCGCCACCGTAGATAAAGTTTTGTACTTGTGTTAGAATGTACACTGAAGAGCCAAAAAAACTGGTACAGCCGTGCGTATGCAAATAACAGAGGCATGGAACCAATCAGAGTAACGCGATGTGGTCGGCAGATGGATCGGTTACTGCTGCTACAATGGCAGGTTATCAAGATTTAAGTGAGTTTGAACGCGGTGTTATAGTCGGCGCACGAGAGATGGGACATAGCGTCTCCGAGGTAGCGATAACACTTGGATGTTCGCGTACGACCATTTCACGAGTGTACCGTGAATATCGGGAATCCGGTAAAACATCACATCCTCGACATCGCTGCGACCGGAAAAAAGATCGCGAAAGAACGGGACAAACGACGACTGACGAGAATCATTAAACGTTACAGACGTGCAACCCTTTCTCAAATTGGCGCAGATTGGATTTGTGGACTGCCCTGCAGGGTTCATGGTGTGAATTGCCTCCTGCATACCTTCAGACATTAGTCGAGTCCATGCCACGTCGTCTTGCGGCACTTCTGCGTNGGGGGGGGGGGGGATTTACACGATATTAGGCAGGTGTACCTGTTTTTTGGCTGTTAAGTGTAGTTTCGCAGTGTGCTATTATCTTTTTTTATTTATGTAAGAGAAAACTGTTGTTTAGCGCATATAATATTGTGGTGAGTATGTTTTTGGAGTTGATGAGCACCGAAAATTTATACCTGCACATTAAACCGTCTTATGGCCGTGTTTGCCAGCGGTTTTGTTTTTACGTAATGTGTTTGTTCTTGATCAATAATTAATTTCTTTATGTTTCTTTGGTTGCAGAGGATTTTAACTTTTCAAGACTGTTCACGGTAAAGTGAGCACTTTTGAGGCCCTAGTTACTTTTTTCCTAACATAAATTTTTTATCCTTCCACCACGTTTTAAAATAAATATTACCACGTAAATAATAAATACAATATATAAACACCGGACTCGAAAGTTAACGCCTAAGGCTACAAGAAAGTATATTTATTGACTGTGGTTGGAAATGCGAGGACTTCAACAAGTGCTAACTTTACCTTGAATAGCATATACAAGTTTACCTTGATTATCGACTACTTTTCCTTTAAGCTTAAGACTATTTTTGTTACAGCACACCGATATGGTCTTATTTTTACTTAGCATAAATAAAATTTCCTCTTGGAAGAATCCTTTACTAATCTGATTGATGTTATTTGTTTAACGTGGAAGTTTCTTAAGGCAAGAATAGGAATTCGATTTATTAATTTAAAAATTTACCATCCAAGCTCTTTGCTTGTCTGTCTGTTAGTGCGCTTATCCCTCGATAACCACTAATACGATTTACGTGTTTTTTTAAAGTCAAAGCTATTTTCTCTGACCAGGTTTTAGAATATATTTTGTAACGCAAAGTAACATTAGGAATAAGCAGTGACGATAATAGTGAATAAAGTCGGAAAAAAGTTTGCCGCCAGCACGCTCTCTTGCAATACACTGTCTAAGCCGTTAAAGATAGAATTGATATCATGTAGTAAAGAATTGTGTAGAATAAAAAAGACCTAAACAAACTTCGCGGTAGCATATATCTATCTATAACAGATAAATACTAATAAGCGTTTTTACCATTTATTGGGAAAAACCAGGTATCAGTTGTGTTTTGTGAGATGTCTGGGATGAGTTGGCTGAAGTTCTGAACTCATTTGTGTGTCGCACGGAACCTATAAACCATTTGGAAACGAAGAAATTATTTGTGTTTTTCTTTAAGGATATTTAAAGTGATGGAATAAAACTGTATTTAAACAAAAGCGTTATTTTTACTAGCAAATTTAATTTATTTCGGATTAGAAGTTAATGTAAAATTACATTAATGAATTTATATAAGGGGTCCCAGTTTAAACTATTTACTCAGTCATATTTTTATTACTCAATTTGTCAATATATTTTTAATAAGTTTTGCAAAAATTATCTTTTTGTGTTTGTTATTTTATTACAGTGCCAATCCACAGACTTCTCTTATTTCATTTATAATACTTTTGTTTTCAAACATAATTGTATATCCTCTGGCATTTATCAATATTACTATGTTTTAGTATTTTCTGGTTCTAATTATTGTTCGAGCACGCAATTGCATTGATCATTAAAGTAATGTTTGGTAGCAGTTTATATATGTTGTAGTGGCCAACTTGTGTTTTCCCTTTCCATATTTACTCCCGGAAGCGGGACGTGACCTTGTCTAGCGGCTTCAGTCGCCTTTGTTGTGCAACAGCTGCAGAACCCGTTCTCGTGCAGCAAGCGAACCTGATATCCTTCTGTGCAACACTAGTTAGACGTAGGTATGCAAAAATATCAGCATGCGCGTGATTTAATCCGAGATATTCATGGTCAGATTTCTTACCAATTTGCTAACACTTTTGTTAGAAATTTTTTCATTATTATTTTTGCTTGTTTTTGGTTTGAATTCAAATTCTATACACGCCGGTACCGGTCGTACTGCATACTTTAATCGTTGCAGCTTGGAAACCATTTTCACAAGCGCGTTTTTGGCACTGCTTAGTTGAAACATGGACGGTATTCGAATTCGCTAGGTTTACTGGTTTTTATCGTACGTTAACCTGATAAATTTACAGTTATGCGGTACCTTCCTTATCGAAATTTAATCATATTTTCTCAAATTAAGATTATTCAGTTGTCACTTTGCCTAAGGCCAGTTCTCTGTACGGGTGGTAGACCGAAAATAAATAGATTTGAAATTAACTCCGCCAAGAGTAATACATCTTAACAGTCGTTAAATTTGTCATATAAACACCCTTAACATTTCTGGGCGAAAGTGTGTTCTCAAGTTATCAGGAAGTATGTTTACAGGCACTAGACGTGACAATTATTGTTTGTGCAGTCGTGTCACAGAAATATCGTTTAAATTGCCGCCACTATGTCTAAAGTGATTTCACCTACAGCAACGAGAAACTATTTTAGGTCCACTGCTTAAGACGAATATGAGCGTCCTGGTTCGGGAGAAGTACTTGATTATAGTTTAAAAACACTAAAATTTATTTGTAAAGAGGAACCAAGCCAAATAGATTGTCTTTGCAAAGTGCAATAAATATAAGAGTGCGGGCTTGATCATAGATCTTGTATTCCTTTTGTAATGCACAATATGGTTGGTTCTCTTGTGTGCAACCTAAAACACTCTTTTAACAAATGCCTGACACGTGGTTTAAAAAAATACTCAAAATATTTGGATGGTAAATTTTTAAATTACTAAATCGAATTACTATTCTTGCCTTAAGAAAGTTCCACGTTAAACAAATAACATCAATCAGATTAGTAAAGGATTCTTCCAAAAGGAAATTTTATTTATGCGAAGGAAAAATAAGAGCATATCAGTGTGCTGTAACAGAAATAGTCTTAATCATATCAGTAAAATTAAGGAATGTTTACCTTTTGCACAATGTTGCTTGCTGCAACAATGTATAACAATATCCATAACAATTGCCAGCTCATAGCTGCGGGGCCACGGTGGCTGAGCGGTTAGACTGCTCGCCTCCCACCAAACCGAACTGGTTTCAATCCCCGGCTGGGTCACTCCCGGATTTTCGCAAATGAGAATCGTGCTGGACGAAGCGGGTTTTCTCGGGGATCTAAAGTTTCCCCCGCCTATTTTACCCTCATCGGCACTCATGACCTCGATGTTACAAGCCGCTCAAATATCTTCACTCGCTCACGATAGTATCGGAACATGTAAACACATGCAGGACACTAGAATGTGTAGATGGATCGGAGGACTTTTTAACTCCTATGTAAACTTTCTCCGCCAAGGTGACCGAAGTCTTCTCGGCGGACGCTCCGGCAACAGCAACCTCTGGATTTAAACTTCCTCGTCCCTCCTGCCTTCCACACTGGCTGGCAAAGTGTATCTGTCTCGCTGGTCGAACCAATAGATATTAACTAGTCTCGTCCACTAGGTGGAACGTTGGACTATCTAGCGCTCAGTCCGTTGAGCAACAGGGCCCAAGACCAGAATTCCACAGAAAAGAAATTCAAGTTAGTGGTAAAGGACACGTGGTTCACAACCAATAGTGTCCTAGAAATTTATATCGTACCACGGTCGTTCGGAAATTCCCCACCCGGGGTTCTTTTGGATGGCCGGTCGATCTATTGAAGTTGGACTCGTGGTGGCAGCGGTTGGAATTCAGCATGCAGCAGAAGATATGGAGGGCTCCTCGCCCAGAGAAGGCTTGACGCAGTGAACAGCGCACAGCTCCGGCACTGGCATAGATAGACAGTAGAGGTTGGAGAGTGCCTCAGCTGGACCATAGGTGTCTCTGAGTGTGAGAGTATCAGAGGATGTGGGAGAGGAGCGGATGACGCATCGCAGTACCAGCTTGCGTCTCGGAACTTCCGGCGTTGCTGATTGTTTTTTTTTTGTTTGGAACGAATAGAGCGGAGCTCTATCTATGTCTTTTGGGGACCTTCAGCGACGTGCTTTTTGTAATCCAGAGGTAAGTCAGGGCACAATCATTTGAAGGTTACACTCGAAAGTGGCTGGGGAACAGTCTTACGCTGAGTGCAGTAACAGGTCATAATCACGCCCGCTTCGTAATCTCGTTATTAAAGTAATTTGTTTTTGTTACGAATTTTTTACTGAAGTAAATTATTTGCATTTAGCATTCAATATATTAATTCCACTATTTTCTGTTAGCTTTTTGGGGGCTTTCTGCTGTTACGTTTTTTTTTTTTATGCGTGGGACCCACCGCATCAGCTAACTTGGCACAACAGTGGCTAGTGACAAATTTTTACCCCAGAACAAATAAAAATATTTCTAAGTTTTCATTACTGTACTCTCACATGTGCACAGAGTATTCTAATAATATGTAGCATAATGTTACGCAATTAAAAATTTTAAATTACCAGTTGCTTTGACTGTCACCGGTAGTGTTTATATTTGCTGCAACGCCTGAATAAGGGTTGAGTCATCGCGGATGCTGTATCGATGGACCACTAAGGGATGCTCGGGATGTTGTTGCAGGTGATAGGAAGTACCGCATTCCGAAGCTGGAGCCGCTCATAATTGAGGAGCTGAAGGTCGATCAGGACTCTGATGGCCAGGCTATCGGCTTCTCCTTCGTCGCCCGCGACTGCCGCATGACCGGACTGTCCAACGTTGAGGTGTACGCCATCCGGTAAGTAGCTCTCATACCTTACGTCTCTTAAAGCTGCAGACTCAAAGTCAAGTTGACTGACCTTAATCTTATGCAAAGGCCCATCAAGCATTGCAATTCTCTTCATCACAAATAACATACAACAAGGATTTACATGGAAAGTACCCACTCTATCAGTTACATGACCAACTACATAAAACATGTGTAAGTAGTTACATTATTACAATCAAAATTGCTTATATTTTTGGTATAACCTTAATCTGCACTGTCTGATTAATTAATTAGTGCATTGTCAACGAATGCACTTCGAACTGCTCTTTTAACAGATGATAATCCAAAACAGAGACACAAACTGAATGTAACTTTGAAATTACTAATAGGAATGTTATTTATTTGAAATAATTATTAGAACGCGACGAGTCATTTACTGGTGTCAGTTTACGAATCGATTCTGTATTTTCATAAAGTTCAAATTATAAGTGCATTTGTTGAAGTTGCCTTATTTTTCATTCACGTAGTGCAGATTATGCAATTACAAAATTTTATGTTTCATACATCCATACATTTATACCGAATTGATTCCAGCATTTCTAATCATGTCACTTATGTGTTTCTTCCATGTAAAGCTAGAAGTGTGCTTATGTTGATTTTGGGCAAGGATAACAAAGATGTCCGCCATGCCGGAGGAGGAGAAGGAGTAAGATGAAGAGGAGAACATTTATAATAATTGCCTGTGAAGTTGGGGAGGTGTGAGGTGAAGGTGGTGGGATGAGCGAGTGGCGGTGTAGGGTAACGTTAAATGTTCTTCGATTTTTTGGATTTTAATTTTTTTATTTTTATATTAATTGCTAGGGGTGGACTTGGGAAGGGAGGTTATGTGAGCTTGGCTGGTGGTGCAGTGAGGGGTCGGTGGCCTACAAGTATTGAGCGAGCCCCCCAAATTTTTAAAATGGCTCGAAATTTGCCTTTTGGGTGATTGCTATTGTACTATTAGAGTTTATTTCCTAAGGGAAAAACGGGAAATTTCGAGGCAATAAAGAGACATTTTTAATGAAAAAGACAGATTTTAAGGAGAAAGTAGTGGATTTTGAAGGAAAATCGGGAGACTTTTTCGGTAAAATGGTCGCCCTAGGCCACCGGCCGCGCCTGTGACGTCATAGCGGACGGATCCGAGATCCAATGCATGATGCATGTGCCCCAAAGTCAGCCTAACCCTACTTCTTACATTAACTACTACTGTAGCCGGTAATAATATCCATAGAGTGTGTACTTTTAATGAAAATTTTAGTTTTGTGTTATTTGCGAAGTCGAGAGAGAACTGAATTTTCCGCATGACTTATTCGTATTCATTTTTTTATGTTTGCTTTTACAGCAGACACGTGTAGCTTAAAACATATATTTCTTGTAGTCCGGCTATACAGCAGTATTACAAAAATAAGGCACCGGATGTGTACTAAAATTTCATTGCGCGTGTTTTTATAAACAATTATCCAGGACATCTGCTTTTGACAGCTATAATGGCCATATTGTCATTTCGTTTTTGGAATTAAGAAAATGTTTACTGCTGAGCTGGAATGCTCTCTCGACCCGACGTTCGCTCTAGTGTTGACATTTCACGCTCATATTTTGAACCAGGTACATGATCTGTAATTCTCATTCCATTCTATTGAACGGTGTGAGAATTGCGTTGCTTTGCTTTTTGTATGTTTGGGGACGCGCCATAGTTTTCGGCATGGTTAACGGGAATTTTTCCACCCATAAATTGTTTTAATTTTTTTCATATATATATATATATTTTTTTTTTTTTTTTACCAGAAGTACAGGAAAAGCAACCAGCATATTTATGGAGAGGTTTCGTGGATTCATGAAATGTTCTGACACATTTACGAGAAGTCCAATATGAAAATAGCAAACTCGTTCGGAATTTTACGGAATTTTTCCAGGGTTTTCTGAAATCAGCTCAGGTGAATTCTGGGAAGGTTCCATAATACAGCTGTGGTCGATTCCTTTCCAATTCCGGAATGAATAGCGTTTCCCTATTATTGCTTTGTTGTTCTTTGGGCACACTCAAAATATCTAGAAAATTAATAAATTAAATTTTCTGTACTAACAGCAAATCACACTGTAGTGACTGAACACAGATATTGCATAAAAGTTTCTAGAATACGCGTAAATTGACGTTTAAAGCCTTCGTAACTATAAATAAAAATGCACAATAACAAAAGTTACATTGTCATGGAATTGAAAGCAACTTTTAACCACGTATCAAATATTTAAATATTAAAAATACGGACTGTAGTAGATTGACAATATACAGAAATATTTATTTTACAAAAAATATTTTGTGTGTCAATTAATGATTTCTGATACGGTTAATTGTTAATGATTAACTGTTAAATGAGGGACACCCGAAGTTCTCTTAATACGCAACTAAGCTAATATATTTAATACGTGTTATGTTTCATTTTGTACCTTACAACCATATTTTGTTTGTTTTTATAGACGTAAAATAATTCACCAATAAATAATTTTTTGAAATACGGTTGTTAAGAAGGCAAAGGGTAAAAATTGTTACGAAAATAGCAATATTTTCTTCAACACGAAGTGTTGCTATTTCCTACAAAATACAGCGTGTACAAATTACACCGTTAAGAAGATAAACATGGGAAAAATTTGTATCATGTGAGTACTCAGTATCTGTTCGATCTGATGAGATATCGCTGTGCTGCTTGCTTCAAACTACTACACACTCAAGTTTCACATATGTATTTTCAGCAGGGGCCACGGTAGCTCAGTGGTTAGACTGCTCGCCTCCCACTCAAGGAGAAGTGGGTTCAATCCCCGGTCAGCTCACTCCGCATTTTCGCTAGCGGGAACCGTGCCAGGCGATGCCGCTGGTCGGCGGGTCTTATCGGGAATCTCCCGCTTCCCCCGCTCTCTCATTCTGGCGTCGCTCCGCACTCACCTCACTACACCCTCAGTGGCTCTGAAGACCTCGCTGTTAAGAGCCTCAAATCTCTTCACTTTTCCAGCATTTCTCGAAAAGAGACATAGAAGTGTAAAACATATTAAAAAATCTATTCTTTATGAATATTTAATATGTGTTGAATCCTTCCATACATAGGCGTGCCTTCTTTTTAACAAATTTCACATACGTATCCAACCATTTGTTCCCATATTTTTTTAGAAAATAAATACTGAAATGCGTGAGAAGCGACAATTTTGCGAGCTGAATTTAGAGTGTTGTTGCCCGTGCACGTGTGGGACTTGAGAATGTGTGCTCGTTCGCAGACTGGACTTGAAGAACCAACACATCGAGTACGACCTGGGCTTCCCGCGCCTGGAGATCATAGCCAACTACACGGCCAGCGGCAAACTGCTGCTCCTACCCATCACGGGAACCGGCCTTGCCAACATCACCGTCGGTGAGTACTGTGTCCATTCCACTCAAGTCGGAGGCAGCTCATTTGTAATACCTTGCTATGTAAACATTTCCGCCTCCAAGTTGCATTTCTGTCACATATTAACAGGATTTATCCTCGTTTTGCATGTATACTCATGGGACAATTGCAATAACTGAGTGAGATCTTCTGATATTGATCGTGTTAGAACATAATTCAAGGACCGTCTTTAATTTCCCATTTTCCTTTTTTGTTTGAGCATACGCATGTGTGTATATATATACATGCTGTTCACTGTAAACTGAGCACTTTCGAAAGCCGTGTTTAGGATCTGCTTGTATCCACATTGTGTATCCTTCCACCGTAAGTAAAATTAACACAACATCGCTCAAGTGAACCTGAGAAATTATTGGATAAGTATATATTATACAAATTTGCTCAATCTTACGCTTATTTAGGAAGCTGAAAAACAAATTAAATAATTTCAGAATTCACACAATTTCATCTAACACTTTTAATTCAGCATTAAGACTCGGAACTATTTCCCTCCGTCGTTACCAACTTGATTAGACGCAAACCAGTCGCTGCCAGCACCTTTTAAAATACATGCAGATAAGGGCAGTGACATTTTTCATATGTTGATTTCCAAAGTGCTTAGTTAACTATAAACAGCCCACAAAGAGACACACAGACACGCGAAATTTTTATAAGGTTTTAGGAAAAGCGCTGAATATTTTTTTTTTTCCGTTCCACACTTTATTATCGACTCACAATAAAGAGAGGAATCATGGTTCATCTTCTCTTTCCCATCCATTTCCCTCTGCAGTCGATTCTCCATTATGGAATCACGTCATCCACTCTCATATTCCTCCTATTCAGTCGTCATTTTCCCTTATTTCCAGATTCTTCACTCCACGTTATTTGCAATAGCCCGCTCCTTCCAGTTTCTTGTTATAGTGCCATTGTCATGTCTGAACGCATTTCCCCCCCCCCCCCNGCTGGGTTATTATCATTTTCTTTCCTCTGTCTTACTGTATCCGTGAGGATTCTAGCCTATCCCTCTATTTTACCAGAGGCCCTATTCAGCAACTTTAGCTTGCTTAAAGAGACGCATTGCGGGCGTCTGTATGGTAACGATACCTAAAACGACAGTAACTCGTATTTGTCTTTATGAAGTATTCAGTATGGCATCTCTTTACGGCTGACTTTGTGATGTGGCATAGGTTTGACAATGCTGTGGACTGTGTTCTCAAGTCAATAATCTGCTTGCTTGATTATCTTTTTTCTTGTTACCACAGAGTGTCTTCTGCCACTTATTTTATTTATATACCAAACGTTTATCGATAAATAATAAACAGTACTTGTTTCCTAATACATTTCCCAAAAACACTTTAAATATAAATTTACTTCCCTGTTCGATATACATTTCCAGATGGTCCTTGTTCATCTTCGGCATCACGAGACAGCAGGACTTAATGCATTCCCGACACCGTATATTCGTGCCGAAATATAAAAGAATCTACTATGTATACTATACGCGAGGGCGGCGGTGGTTCAGTGGTCAGACTGCTCGCCTCCCACCAAGGCTAACCGGGTTCAATCCACGGCCGGGTCACCCTCGGATTTTCGGAAGTGGGAATCATGACGGACGATGCCGCTGGTCAGCAGGTTTTCTCGGGGATATCCCGTTTCCCCCGCACTTTCTTTCCGGCGCTGCTTCACTCTCACCTCATTTCATCCTCATCGGCTCTCAAGATCTCGTTTTTAAGAGCCGCCCAAATATCTCAACTCTATTATTCGCGGTATTTTAATGCTTATTTGTCTTCTCTGGAGTGTGCTTGTACTTTTAAAGGCTATTCATAAAGACACCTTGCAGGCCTGTATTGAAATAAAGATAGTAACAAGGCATTCTAAAGACCGTCAAGGCGACATCTTGAATTGGAAAAATACCATCTTGCCTCGTTAAAGATTGCTAAATAAAGACAGTTAAATATTAGAAAATAGAACCCCGGGTGCTTGTGGGTTTCTATTAATTAAGATTTCATGCTACTCTTTTGGATACTTCCAGCTCGAGAATTTCTTGTCCATTACCTTATGATGCGAAGCCCAAGAACGGAATTTAATTTTAAAAGCACTCTGTTCTGTGCTTCTTTTCGCAGTCGACGTGAATACAACCTACCGATACAACTACACATTAGAAAAGAAGGAGGATGGTGATTACGCCTTCATCTCAGACTACAAGCTGGACTTCAAGGTCGACGGACGGGTGCACCTGCACCTAGACAACCTCTTTAATGGAGATAAAGTTCTCGGTAAGCACGCAGAATGGTCATTGGATTCTTTGAATGATTTTGTGAATTAAGGTAATTAAGGGAATGAAAATATATTTTTTTTGGACAAAAATTAGTCCTGAAAACCTTTAATACAACATACTCTAAATAACAAAGATCGAAAATAAAATGGTAAAGTATGTTTTCAACAGATAAGTCAGTAACACGCATGGAATCCTGCAATATGAATTAAGACGTGTAAGCAAATGAAACTAATCATGAAAACTGCAGAATAAATAATCAAACAGACAAAGTAAGGAATATATATATATATCAGTGTAAATAACTTCTTATGGCAAAACGAAGGCAACATCCTGTAGAAGCAGATATGTATTTTTTCGTCGCAGGGAAAATATTGTGTTTGTCTGCTGTGCGTCATCCAAAGTTATTAGCATATACGCTGTTTGTTTCCAGTGGCATTAATGGTCTGTATTCATGCTCGCCTAGCATCGTTTGTGAAATGCCTTTAATTTTACTTGCGAGCATTATCAGTGTATTATTGACATACCTGTCGACATCTTGTCTGACCTTGCTTTCATTATTTGTGTTCTTTAGCCATAATTTGATTTTACAGCAATGAAGTTTGTTCAAAGCAGATTTTTTAAAATCTAGCCAGGCTAAATAAGTTATTTGGCTATAAATCACTCAGCTGTGGCAGAAAATTATCAATATTTTCCTGGGTAATATACCAGTACGCTTCTACCAAAAACCAGTTATTTTTAAAAAATGTATTGCAAAATTTAAAAAAATTTCATTTGTTACAATAGAAGTGGAAACGTTTTAGTACAAAAAATGTATTTTCACATATAATCTTTAACGGCTTGAATATTGTGGATTGAGCGTAATTTTAAACACTACGAAAATATTCAATATATATCATTTTAATTTACGTGCATTAACACTTATTTTCACCGCAAACATATTCCTAAGCAATACATGCAGTTAAGTCACAAATGGTAAGAAACTCTATACCCTAGTATTAGTGATTTGTGTTTGGCTTTGGCATTTTCAGTCATTACCTGATGTTGCTAAGGGCGATATACTGGGTTCACATCCCAGCTAAGTAATGTATATTTTTGTACCACTTTTGTGTGTTAGATTTTGAGCCCTCTTCATACCTATTAGACTACCAGTATAAAAATTATGGGTCGTGAATACGACCTAAGAAATTGAAAATTAAGAGAATAATTTACCATCTCAAAATATCCGTACACATTACGCATGGAATATTTGGTTGGAGTTTGAGTGATAGAATCGGCGGTGCGCTTATGTTCGCAGCTGACAACGTGAACACGGTGCTGAATGACAACTGGCAGGAGTTGGTGCGTGACATCGGTCCCAGCCTCGCCGAGGCACTCTCCCAGGTGCTGACGACTGTGCTGAGGGCGATGTTCGGCACCGTGTCCATGCAGAACGCCTTCTCTGGCCACCCCTGAGCAAGGACTGGCACTCAAGCGCACCTCTCCTTACGCTATTTCCTATCGTACGCGACGCAGCTCCTCGCCAGTTCGGCACTTCTCTCATCGCTCATCATCGGGTGTCTCCGGCAGTACTCGGCCTCGTCCCGAACTCCTGCCGAGCACCTACGGCGTCGTCGCCACAGCTACTCGCTACTTCAGAAGTTTCTTCAGCGTCGGTCACCATCGGGTGTCTCCGGCAGTGCTCGGCCTTGTCCCGAGCAGCTACGGCGTCGTCGCCACAGCTACTAGCTACTTCAAAATTTACTTCAGCATCGGTCGCCAGTGTCTCCGCCGAGCAGCTATGGCGTCGTTATCCTTACGGCACAGAACATTTAGAGGGA
>NQII01004305.1:11401-53968 GCA_002778355.1 Clitarchus hookeri | reverse complement strand
AAAACATGGCATAGGGAATACCAGGGAGGTTCCCACGTTTGCTGGTCCATCGAGTGGGTTTCCCAGCGGTACCACCAGGAAGTGTGGGTTCCCTTGGCCTGGCAGAGGCTGTCATAATTAGCCCTTCCCGTAACTACTTTTCTAGCTGACCTATTATACTAAGAGTGGCAATACTCCTGACACAACTATGGGTCAGCTGAATTCTCCCAAACTAACTGAACTGGTCCTCCTAGTTCGCGAGAGAGATACCCCATTCGTTGGTGAGGTTTTCACCACCAGGTATTGTTACAAGGCACACCCAGGGGAGGGGGGCTCGGGACAAAGCCCCGAGGGTATTCGCCCCATGAAAGTGACCATAAGCCATGCACAACTTTACAGCCTCTTAAGGCCTGGTTTGCCAGTCACCTGGAAGCTCCAGAGCAGCAACTGAGAGTCATGGTTACTCCCGCCTATCACATGGTATACTAAACAATTAAGTTTNTAGGGAATACCAGGGAGGTTTCCACGTTTGCTGATCCATCGAGTGGGTTTCCCAACGGTACCACCAGGAAGTGTGGGTTCCCTTGGCCTGGCAGAGGCTGTCATAATTAGCCTTTCCCGTAACTATGTTTATAGCTGACCTATTACACTAGGAGTGGCAATACTCCTGACACAACTATGGGTCAGCTGAATCCTCACAAACTAACTGAACTGGTCCTCCTAGTTCACGAGAGAGATACCCCTTTCGTAGGTGAGGTTTTCCCCGCCAGGTATTGTTACAAGGCACACCCAGAGGAGGGGGGCTTGGGACAAAGCCCCGAGGGTATTCGCCCCATGAAAGTGACCATAAGCCATGCACAACTTTACAGCCTCTTAAGGCCTGGTTTGCCAGTCACCTGGAAGCTCCAGAGCAGCAACTGAGAGTCATAGTTACTCCCGCCTTTCACATGGGATACTAAACAATTAAGTTTATAGACATCGTACTCGCTTTTGTCCACTCAGAGGCGGCTTTATCAGTCATGTGTAGTCTCCTGTTTAGGACCAGCACGGTCTGATTTTGTAAATGGTCACAAAGATTTACNAGCCCCGAGGGTATTCGCCCCATGAAAGTGACCATAAGCCATGCACAACTTTACAGCCTCTTAAGGCCTGGTTTGCCAGTCACCTGGAAGCTCCAGAGCAGCAACTGAGAGTCATGGTTACTCCCGCCTATCACATGGTATACTAAACAATTAAGTTTATAGACATCGTACTCGCTTTTGTCCACTCAGAGACGGCTTTATCAGTCATGTGTAGTCTCCTGTTTAGGACCAGCACGGTCTGATTTTGTAAATGGTCACAAAAATTTACTAAAAGCTGGTGATATTATGAGTTTTCCCGAATTCAAGAAATGTGGTATTACATTTTGATTAATTAAATGTGACTGTTTTCACGCAGTGAATGTATTACTTTGATTTAAGTTTTTTATTAGTAGGCAATTATATTTAATAATAGAGAAAATGCGTGGTTAATATTTTCAACTTCTAATTTCGGGAATCACTGTTATATGTTAACATTATGTTGCGAAAATATTATTTAGTTACATACCCGAAACTCCCAACTCATTAAAATATTGAAACTTTCTAACTGTCAATATTTACGTATCCGATGCTGTGCTGGATTTTAATAACATCGGCACATCCAGAGAAACTGCGGAAAGAACGTATCACAAAAATTTGGTGTTTCCAGTTCCTTACTAAAATAAAACATAGTTTGACAGTCACAAATTAAAAGAATTGGTTAAATGTTTTAAAAACATTGCCCTGCATTTCCTTTAAGTTAGAAGTTATTATTATTATTAAAATACTTGCTAACATAAAAAATGGAATTTTTATCTCAACATTCTAATTCATACGGACGTCACCTGTTCTGTATTAGACTTTATTCACATTACGTAGTCGGCAGTCTGTAGTCAGCTTTCTCGCAGTCGTAGTTGAGCATTCGAGCCATATTCACTGTGCGCAGTTTAAATGAATATTTATACGTTATAATTACTTGCAATTACGTACCTTATATTGTGTGAATGCAAAAGATTCTAAATTAAAACGATTGTTAACAAAAAGTGATAAAACGTAGGAAAAAAAATAATTACAGCCTTTGCGTGGAATTTTAAGTGATAATTACTGAAAGCGATACGAGCATAACACTTAATTGAGACACTATAATTATACATATATTTTTGGACAGTAAATTTGAATGTTAAATGTTACACGCTGGAAAATAAATCTAATATTCACACTCGGTAAATGCATAAAAAATAACCGCTGTTACATAGTCATTATGAACCTACATATTTTCAATTGACTTTTAACCACTATTCTTTAGAAATAATATTAAATAAGAGCGTTGAAGATACCAATAATGGTCTTGGTTTTCTAGGGAATGGGTTGTAATTATGCTTAACTTACTTTTATATGCACAGTAACCTGTTACTGCATCGTCCAAACATCTACTATTGGTTGGTTTACAGTATATAAAAATGTGCTCCTCTGTTTTTCGTCCAAGCGACTTTCCGAATAAATTACATTTTTGTATCAAAGCTGTGTTATCATCCGAAAAGTTATTTAGTCACAATTATTCGAGAAAGGTTGGTTTAAAGAAGTGACATGTAAATTACGAATGTTATTTTAACATATTACGACTTTCTCTATGTCCTGTAAAGCCATCATTTCCTAATTGGTGTATGTGTGTACATTCATTTTTCCTTATAACCATAGGTGAGTGTTTATAGCCTTACCTTATCCACTATTTGTTCTATCAAATTCAATGGCAAGACCTGTTTTAGCGTAATGGAATGGGGTCGAAAGGTTCTTCCAAAATAGCAAAATCCATAGAACTGTAGGTGTTTTCTCTAAACAGAAACTGAAAAGACTTTACGTCTTTTACCTCTGCGTGAGAGTCACAACCGAACATGTCATTAGTTTTCCTCAATATTCCGCAAAATACAACGCCACTGTTCTACCAAATTTATTTAAAAATTTGCTTGCCGCTTAGTAGAGAAATGGGGATTGAAAGATATAACACTTTATCACAAATTTTCAAAATGTAGAGAACTTGCTCATTTATAGTTTGTGCGGATTTTCATACTCGAGCAATAGTGGAATTTGATAATATATAATGCAGTGATTCGCAATACACTAGAATTTAATAAGCTTATAATCACGTTTGTTCAATTCCCAGGATATTAACGTATATTCCTTCAATCTACGATAAATAAATTATAGAAAAAGCGGTATAAGAATGACAAAGACTGCAAACAGGAATCGTAAATCGGTTTTAATTTCAGTGACTATTATAGGTACCTTCCGCATTTCATTCTTGATGCTATACCTAGTCTAGCCTAGAACGATAAAATCATCGTTTGTAAACAGATCATGTCCTCAGAGATTTTTTCCAAGCCCAAGGCCACTGCGACTGCAAAACATCATACATTTCTCATAAAATGCCTTACGGCTAGTCGCATTTTGGCCACGCGTTCCCTTGAAGGACACAATAATTTACATAGTTATGACCTGTCATGGAGCTGTCAGATGCTATGACAGGCTAAGGAATAACAATCAAGCTTACGTAGAGTTTTTTTTAATGGAAAAACACTATATCATATGAACACGCTAATTACTTGTGACCTGTTCCGTAATGGCGTTGACCCTTCATGTAAGGAACTCATATTATAAAACAACCCTCGTCTTTGACTAACATCAATTTTCCTGCTGACATCTTCAATCAAATCAGTCAGCGAAAGTATAGAAATAAAAAGAAAAGCAATGATGCTGCAAAATCTTGGCTAGTTGCATAATTAACCAGAACTGCGATGGTTCCACTGGCGACAACTCGATGCAGAGGGCTATTCACGGTAAAGTGAGAACTTTTTGAAGCCCTCTCGTTTGAAATAATAGTCAAGAAATTATATATATGATTGAAGCATTCCTGGGAAAACTTTATCGCACCGATTGTGCGAACTATACCTTCGAACACTTGGTTATTAGAAGGAGTTAGTCGACAATATATCTTGCCAAGGTACATAGGATTATTTGTTGTTGTCCTGATAAACCTCAGCTATGTACAAGTAACACTGTCCATTTTTCAGCCATGTATAGTTGAATTTGATACCTTTTCTCTGAAATGAATTTGTGGCATAAAATGCTATGTGAATTCACTCATACTCAAAGTTATCGGTTCTAACTCCTACTGTTCTTATTGAAAATAAGGTTTTTATTGCGTGTTTTACTTGAGGAATATTTTTAAAATTTAACTGTTTAACAAGTTTCCGCAATGTACTATTTTTTTTTGCAAAAATATGTACAAGCTGCGTGGCTTTATTTTGCATAGTACACAATACACATTTTCCATAGTACTCGATGCACATTTAGCATAGTACAAAATGCACATTTTCACACTGTGTATGCTAACATACCTCACGTCACTTATCTATCTCTTACAGTGTACAATAAACCTGTAATACGCCAGGCAGTATTTATTTGATTTATGTTTAATAAATAAAATATGTTTCTTTATTATGTTTACCTGTTCTAAAAACGATGTATCGAATCCAAGCAGTGACATCTGAAGTTAAAATGCACATTAATGCGTGTTCCTACAGTAATCAAGCAGTATTAATGTTCCACTACACATGGTAAACACTCTGTACCACTGTTTATCTACGGTTGTGAATTAGTTTACATTTGGATAGAGCATGTTTTATATGGCTTACTTTGCTGACCAAGAATGTAAAAACATATTTTTTCGAATTAATAGGGCTTTCGTAAGATAAACATGAAATAATCCTACTAGTACATACAATCTCATATTAACTGTTATGTATTTCTAATACTTACACACCGAGTTAAAAAAATTAGTGGGTTTTAATATCAGCGTTGCTTAGAGAAGTAAAAAAATGAGAAGGAAATGCAGGTGACAATATTTTATAATAGCCAACAGTTTGGCCGCAGTGGGTGAGGTATCGCACGAGCTACACAGTATTGCTGTGATCATGGCAGTCAATCTTGCATTGTAAAGTTCCACATGTGAAACATCGTGTAGTGACAACGCATACTAATACACACGACTCTGCAGTACAAGCACTAGAGTAGAACTAGCGTTCCACGACAGAGGCCCGCAACACCTCGTTTGACGGGCGGTTTTTACATCAGATGTTTCGCACGTGGGAATCGTGCCGTACGATGCCGCTGGTCGGCGGGTTTTCTCGGGGATGTCCCTTTTCCCCCGCCCCTGTATTACAGCGTTGCTCCATTCTCACCTCATTTCATCTGTCATCGGCTTTCAAGACATCGTTGTTAAGAGCCGTCCAAATCTCTCAACTCAACGCATCAGATGTTCAAATCGTCCACCGCCCGTTCGCCGGCATGCGGCAGCACGCCGCGGTATATTACCTTGCACATTATTCAACATCTGCTCATTATCTGTAGTAATCGTGGTACGAAGTTTTGCCACCACATCCGCAGTATCCACACACGATCATGTGCTAGATTCATGGGGTCTCTGCGACCAAACGCCACTGCCACGCATATAACAAATATGATCATTTTCTGCTCATGTACCGAGCACTGGCTCTCGATTTGTCAACTTTAACTGTCAGAAATCCTGTATGCAAACTCAGACATGGAGGAATGTTTACATTTCGTTTTCCAACTGACTCATGCATTAATTATAAAGGAAATTGTTAGCTTCAGTATGTCTCAGTTTCATTAAAAACGTGTTCAGTTGATATCTTGTAACATTTCAGAAGCAGTACACTTAAAAATCGGAGTAGTTGAAACTGCTCCAACTCAACTAGTCTGACTTCAGATCTGTCAAAACTACTCTACTTGAATAAGTAAAGTTATACAAATAATTTTAGTTGCTGATTCACTACCAAACCGATATTTCTACTTATTCCTAGTGAGGTGCGCTGTACAGGCAGAGAAACATCCGCGCATTCCTCTGGTTCGTCAGTAAATCCCTACATTCCCAATATATTTTTTTTTACGGAAATATACATTTAATATGTGGAAACCCGCTCCGTACAGACGAAATAAGGAACTTCTCGTTATTTCAAGCAGCGTTGTATTTGGGGGACAAACAAGGCTACACGTTTCGTTTTTCGCCGTTGTAACAAAATTAAATATATTTCGTGTGACAGTTACAATATTCACGGCACTTTAACAATTTATTTTTTGGCGCGGTAAACACTAAAACGTAACATTGGCAAGAAAAAAAATTAAAGTAAGGCACTACCAAATAAAGTAACTCAAATTTAATGCTTATAATTTCATACAATTGACGCACTCAAAATATACATTACGTATAAGAATACAAGGCGGTAAATTACACGCAATAAATGCCAAAAAATACCATACTATTTAATTTGACTAGAAAAGGGGCAATATTATAATACTAACGAATATTTTACAATCCAAAGTGAAGTTAAACATAATAACAATATACAATGCCTCGAGATGGGAGGGCACTTGTCAGGCCAATCAAAGCCTCCAAATTCACAGTGAGAGAGGCTTTAAACAATTGTACACGATGAAATGAATTAAAAAAGACAATAGAAGAATGCACATTAAAAAATACTCGGCCACAGTTCATTAAAGCTAAAGTATATAGGTTTACTTAGAATAATTACAAAAATAACTGCAAGGATTACGTTGAAGCTTAATACCCGGGTTTATATTCATATAATATCAATACCAAAATCCAAAAAAAGGGATCACTTAAATAAGAGGAACTGGCCCGAAAGTCAATGAGTGCAGTGTTAAAAATGGGTACAATCAAGGGCAACACACTCTAAGGCCCATTCAAAGATAGTTACTATGAAAAAACTTTCCAAAAAGAATGAAATAAAGAAATTACAAGTGAAATCCAGACAGCAGGCCGTGAAGCGGCTTGCCGAAACTCTATTTTCAATGGCGACCAAAAATACAATTGAAAAGTTAAGCCAACTACACAGAAGCTCCCTAAAATCACTAAACCCTAGCCTGCACACATCATATTGAAAACTCTTAATAGTTATTAAAAGGCCAAACACTGCACCCATGACTTAACTTTAAGTACAAATAAAAAATGAATAATTTCGTGACCAATGGTCACATACTGTTCGACTTGTATGCATTATGTGTAACTACGTTTTCCTCAAATATAAATTTTATGTCGCATTTTTTTTCCTCAAAATAATATGTCAAAACAAAAATTTTTTTTGTAATGTACAAATGAAGTCAATCTAATTATTTGCAGAAGACTTAACAAGGACAACTGAAATATCTTGTCTTAATTTATTTTAAGGCATGCTTAGCAAATGTCAGTTTACAAAAAATCGTAGGCAGTCACAGATCATAAATATGCAAGAATTTCCATACTTTCAGTAATTTTTTGAAACTGCAAAAACATCTTGTACTATTTTATAGGCGTTTTGAAGTAAATTATCTAATTTCTGTACGTAAGTCATTTTTTATTATTTGTACATTACTAAAACAGTAGCATTGTGATTTTCCCATTTATTTATGAAAAAGCTATGAACACATTAATTTTGTTGCTAGGAAATATTGATTACTAATAATGTCTAAAAGTTTAATAGTATATGGCAAAATAAAAAATAATATATTTGTCCTGGCAAATGTTCTTGAGCTTTGCGCCTTATTTTAAAATGATCCACGTACAGCGGCAGTGTTACATGAATGCATTTTTTAATTAACACTGCACACTATGTTAACAATACTTTAAATGCCCTTATAAACACTGCTACATTTAAGAAAGATAAAAATTGCAGAGAATTTTTAAAAAATCTACTTATGATCATTTTTGCGCTACTGATCAAACTAAAGCTCAGAAATCAAAACAAATATACATTTAAGAATTGGTAAACCTCAGTTTAACACATTTTAATCATGTTCACGCCAACATGTAAGATTATATCAAAGTAGGTATTGTACATTCATGAAAAGCATCTACATAGCAAAGTGAAAACCAAAATCACACAAAAAAATTAAATAAACTGACAAATAAACGGTTACACTACGATTGAATAAAAACTAAACATTTCAGCAACAGATAAGTAAACACACATGATACCATACTTGTACTCCTCTTTGAAGCAATAGTAAACATGTAGCATCCGGGTTGCTCATCTCCACCTAGCAAAGTAGAAGAAGAGAGTGAGTCCTGACGCAGCCATTAAACAAAGATATCATCTCGAGTGTGTAGAGGAGTAGAGGTATCCGATTTCTATGATGGGTACATACAACGACGAAGGATGATATCTCTCGCCATATCGCTTGTTTATTGCTGCAGTCTCCTACGTCACGCCCCGTGCATACGATTACCCGGACCTTAATGGCTGTTCCTTACGAGAAGCAAAGAACGTCATCAAATTCGTCATCAGTGGTAATTACTTCAACTTGTAAGAATGTTTTTCTTTTCTGAACAACTTTCAATTCAATCATAATTGGTTACTAAATTTTATTCGAACACTAAGTCACGTAGAAACTTAAAATATGTTATAAAATATTGTTTTATTTTAAATTTTAAAGCATTTCATACAGACACGCAAGACCCTTAAAATACTTCGAGAAGTAACATTGCTAAATTATTGAGCCCAATATTTATTAATCGCAAAACAAAGATTTCAAAATAATAGCGAAGTAATGCCAACAATTTTACATATTCTAGTTAAATTGACAAATTTTTATTAGTTATTACATCCACTTTTTTTTTAGATATAATACAAAAAAATATTTTGGGAGTATTTAAAAGTAATATTGTCACCACCAAATCACTAAAAGCGATTATTTTAACAAAGTGTTTTATTCAGTAGGGCAAATTAAAGCATGAACAAGCTTAGAAATTAAATTATTGGCTATAGAACTTATCTACCTACGTGAACATGAAAGAACACTTAAGTTTCACCTACGCTGAGAAAAAAAATACGGCTTGAACTTTACAAGAGTCGACTTGCGCCTTCTGGAAAGAGCTTCCGGAAAAATTATCTGCAGCGAAGGACTCTAAAGTGCAGTTTCATTGCCTTCGAAAATAAAGGAAATTAAATAAGACAAAATTTACCAAGTATTCATTCAAAGCGTATTTGGCATTAACTTTGACAAAAAAAATCGCTTCTGCTGCGCATTGCCACTACATTTACATGTAGTCAATTTTAACAAATTTCCTTCTTGCAGCGTTTATTTACAACGGAATGTAACACACGCTTTTTGAGCTATAAAGATAAATAATTTTTAACACGTAATTTTTATGTTTAATAGGCTTAACATTATTTTTCACATACTTCATTTTGGTTTGTGGCAAGATTTATTTATTTGTTTTAAAATGGATTCCATGATATTTATTATTTTGTTTTAACAGTATTTATATTTGACCGCAGATTTATATGTCTTTCTTTTTATACATTGTGTACGGGTACTTACAAGGCCACACGACTCTATGCAATTTGAACGTTGGAACCTGTTTTAAGTGGCAGTTCAAATGAATTTAAACTGTAACCCTCGTGATTGGTCAGTGTTTAAAGAACATTCTTATGTTAAGTTTCCAACGAAGAAGACGGACATCTTGTTACGCGACCTCATGCAGCCAGCGCGGGTGGACTGAGCACGAAGTGTTAAATTTAGAGTTTTAATAGGGAAGTCAGAGTTCGCACCCCTGAAAATACAGGCAGTCTACCAGAGAGGGAGACGCGAGGTGATTAAAGCAATAAGCAGGTCTGTATGAGCCCCCTCCGCGTAGCTTTCAGAGAGGTTAGCTAGAACTCGTGAGACGTCAGTTAAGGTGCCATTGAACTGTATACTAGCACCGTAAGCCGTGTGCTTACATATAGGGCAGACGTCACCCAGGGCTGCTGCGCATCCGGAGAGATGCCCCGTCGCCGTACCTGATCGTCGGGAACTTCGAGATCATCGATATTCTAGGTCTGAACACTAATTCCCGCTAAGAAATTATAAATAATGTTTTTCACTTAACTACGTTCATAAGGCCTTCTAGAACATTTTCATGCCGCCATGTTGTTTTTCGTACGTACACGACTTTTCCGACATTTTACTACGGCAAACCTGAACTAAACCCTTGCTCTGCCACTAGCTAATTGCAAACGTTTTATTTCAATTAATTATTTTTTGAGGAACATTTAAGGTTTTTGGTGTAACTTCTGAACATATTCAAGTATTTTAATTCTTAACCATCACGAGGGCACAAGTGTTTCAAAGGCCACTACTCAAAGCAGAAATATTTATATTATATGGTTAATATTTTCGGAGCCACAGATAATCAGTTAATTTGTTTTGTCATATGGATGAATAATTTTTTTTTCTAGAAAAGTTAAATTATTCATAGCTCAATTAAACTTCCAGATATTTTTCAAACACAGTCGCCCATTGTTGTCATTTCGTAGTAGTAGCAAGTTTTCTCCTGGTGTTCCTGTTTGTGTTTATGTTTACTCTGTGCCTAAGTATTTTTACTACTTGACTGGTGTGTTTCTGGGTGTACAAATGGTACCCGTTACTTCTAGTTGGTAAGATCAGGTGTGTGTGTATTCCTACTTACAGTCTGGACGGGGCCGGGCAAAAGTAACTCGTCAGACTGCCTTTAATCGTCACTAAGGGGATTCTTATTTCCAGTTCTCACACTGTTTTGTGTTATCAAGTAGTTAAAGGGGCAACATTCTTATTTTCAATAATCATATAAATTCGGTAATCAGTTTGAACGATCGTAACTGCCCAACTATGTTTGGCATTCTACCCGTGAAATTCGTTACACGTACTTCAGCGGTGACGTCATCCTCATACACACAGAGGTGTACACAACCCCTTTCTCCCTCAGTTTATTATTATTTTTATTAAGTTTCAGTGGCTCACATTGTTGCATAGTGTTGTATGTATGAGTAAGTCATCTCGTCTTCATTTAATTTAATTACATTTTACATTTTACACGTTACGTCGTTACAGTAAGTTATTTTGTACTCATAATTGCCCATAATAACTTTGACTTTTCCAAACTATTCCCATAAAGTAACAAAAATATACATCTGACTCTATTATCTTCGTAGCTTTACGCACAGATCTTCCCGAGTTTCTTAGCATGTGTCTATACTGAATTTCACATTACATAATTTAACTGTTTCTATAAGTCTTAATTTTTTAGTTTTCTGAGTGTAAAGTATACTGATTATCAGTGAGCACAAAATCCTTGTTTTATAATGGGAGTGAAATATATGTCCGCTACGCTACGGTTATTGAAGGCAGAAGTAAGGTATACCATATCTGAGGTAAACACAAACGTAACTTCAAAGTAGTGATTGTAAAGTGAGTCTAATCTCATCAACATTTTCACATATTGAATTCTTGTGGCGGTAACACTCACTTAAGTGACAGCGATCTCAACCAGGATCCACAACTGCGCGTCGTTTCTGTGTGTTGACAANCGGCGGTAACACTCACTTAAGTGACAGCGATCTCAACCAGGATCCACAACTGCGCGTCGTTTCTGTGTGTTGACAAACTCGACCACTCTTTGTAAACATGGAATTAGTACTCAATTCCTCATCGACAATGTATTCATTAAAGTCGTAATGATTTGTTCGTATAAGCAGCAGTAAGGAAGTAAATCTGCAATGTCTTGGTACTGAGGTGCCATCCCAGTGTTCGCTTCGAGTGATTTCGGGAAAGCCATGAAAACCCGAATTTAGTTTGGCGGGAGGACCGGGGATCGAACTCGAATTCTTCACTTCTTTGTAACTGGGCAACCTTGCTCAGCGAAAAGCAACGGAATGAACTGGCGAGAGAAGCGGGAGTGTATCGTGATGACCTTCAAATCAACGTCCAGAGGTTGGATTAGGGTGTTTGTGCNGGGGGGTATTTATGTTCATAGTTAATAAAGATAATCACCATCCGTTGTGAAAAACAAACCATTCGTCGTCCATCCAAAAAAAAAAATAATTCACTGTCCTTATGTTTTACAGACGCCAGCCAATTTGTCTACATATATGTTCAGGACTCAGGAT
This sequence comes from Clitarchus hookeri, assembly GCA_002778355.1. Lineage (NCBI taxonomy): Eukaryota > Metazoa > Arthropoda > Insecta > Phasmatodea > Phasmatidae > Clitarchus > Clitarchus hookeri. The sequence goes on along the minus strand of NQII01004305.1, from coordinate 41,949 downwards.
GTGCGGTAAATCTAACCTGGCCTGCCGTTCGTATGAAGGAGTTGAGAGAGGTTACGTATGACCATGACATACTTTCTGCACTGCGAACACGTTTTCTGAATCTCTTTTCTGTTAGTCACGTTTCGCAAGAAGAACGTACAGTCTACGAAATTAAACTCGCTATTTGGGAAGCACGATGCATCCGAAGGCGACGAGAATTCGAGAAATTACATGTTGCTGTGCTTGTGAGACAATGTGCGTGCTGCGAACCTAGGTTTCGAAAGAAAAAAAACAATCTTCCGCTTCTCGTTCACGTGACCTTGGAGCAACGCCGACAGGAAAGAGCTGCCGTAATTACACCTTAGGGACATCAAGCAACGTAATTACACTCGCGCTAACGATGTCTTCGGCACGGATTCGTCGCCATGATTGCGGTAGGACAGTTGCGAGGAACTATGCGAGAAGAACGGAACAACTCCTAGTGGCAGTAATCTGAGTTGGTGAGGATTCCTGTACTAATATAAGTCGAACCTGTTGTGCCAACGGAGAAACGGAAGCAGGGTTACAAATATTTGCAACATACACTAGTTTCTGGTTGGTATACAGGTTGTATATGAATTAGGCTGGTAAACTTCAACTACGGGTTAATCACGATATAAGAAGAGGAAAACATGCCTACGACTTATGGTCTAAAGTGATTACTAAGGGCGGTACGCGTCTGTGAAGTCGGACTTGAAACACTAGTTTATTACAAACATTGGAGAAAATATTGAGTGTCTGGATAATGTGTGACGAAACAAAGATATGTCGACACCACAACTCACTCAGTGTTCTTTCTCCAGTAGCTGTAATAAACTAGTGCTTCAGATCCAACATCAAAGATGTACCGCCCTTATGATTCACTGTGGACCATAGGTCGAACGTGTGTTTCCCCTTTTTTTTTGGTAATTAACCTGCAGTNTGTGTTTCCCCTTTTTTTGTAATTAACCTGTAGTCGAAGTTTGTCTGTCTAATTTATGAACATGCTGTAGACTACGAAGGACCCAACATATGAGATGTAGCTGAAAGCGGAAACGTTGCAGAGATAATTTCCTGCTGAATGATGTGATATTACAAAGCTCTGTAAAGTAGGATAAGGTGAGTAAATTCGATAAATTACAGAAAGAACATCTCACATCTATAACCAAAAAAGTATATTAATTATATACTTAAAGTAAGAACAGCACATGTGAAGTAAAAAGCGTGGTGCAGTTACAGTCTCCAAGCGTGTCATAATGTTTGTGGATAAATAAAAATTGTCTTTGCAACGCTTGATATGGAAAAATAACGAAATGAGAGCAAAAATATCTCATTGAGTTTTGTTATTTCTGCAAATAGGCGAATCCCCATTAATTCAATACAATTTATAAAATATATTTTCATTACTATTAATAATAGAGATAAAAAACAGATATTACTTAATCCTTGAATTTTATATCAAGTAATAAAATTTTACGCCCTGCGCATATTATGTTAATAGAATGTTAAACACCATATATGCTCCCGCATTAATTAAAAAAAAAAAGTAGTTTTTCAGTGCACATTGTTTTGGAAAATTAACCATACTTTATTTTTATCGAAAAAATAATGTTTATACTCAACTATTGCGTTGGTAAACTTGCATTCTAAAAGTAAATAAAGAGTTTTGATATTACAAAAGTCGCAGAAGTAATTATGTTTGCACGCGGCTGTCATGTGTGTCAGTACCAAGGTCAATGCTGGGAGAACAGGCGAGTGTCAGGATCTGTCCTTCTAGGATCATAGCCTCGACATGTGAGAAATGCCAACGAAGGAAATAAACTCTCGATTGCCCCGCTCCGCCTTACGAACTGTAGCTGCACTTTTCTTACCCTAGAGTCTTTGCTACAGGAAACATGTTTAGTGGCTGGTTATAGAAAATTGGCGCTGGTTGAAAATGTTGAACTGGTTGAACTTTCAGAAAGGAATCTATCCCCACACTACAAAGATAATCTGAAATACTTGCCTGTAATAAATCCTTGATAGACGGTGAACCCAAACAATATATACAGTTAAGTAGAGGGACGATATCACACCGGAAAATAAAGTGCATTTTTAAAATATAGAACAAAAATTTCTTAAAATCATGGTTGCTTTTTAAGATGGAAATACTTGTTGTAGGTCATCAGACCACAAGCAATATCTGGCAAAAAACCGAAGTGACGATGCATGACTCGTTCCAAGTCTGTTGCATTTTACAAACTGAGCAGATCATTGAAAATATAAAAAAATTTCGACAAAGAAATGACCCTTTACTAATAAAAAATTTAACATTTTAAACACTCTGTTGATCTGAAGGCTTAATATTTGCTACGGAAATTTCATTTGAAGAAAGTTAATCTCAGTTTTCTAGAAACATTATTCCATATGAAATCATTAAATCCTACAATTTCAGTTCGAGATTTAACATGCCACTCGAACCATAGTATCTTTTAAAATTCTTAATAAATTTCAACCTTAATAAAGTTGACGTTATTACTTTTTTTGATTAACTGTTTTCAAAACCGTGAATATGTGATCGAAAATTTTGAGTAATAATTATACTAGACACCGAGCAGACTTGTGTGGATGCTAATATTTTAAGGGCTATAATCACCACATTTTAACTAATGTAATACAAAAAGTCATAACAATTTAAACGTGTTCCTTTGGCAGGAAGGTAATTTGTTGTTCCGGAAATATTAGGCATGGGAATACGTAAAAAGATAATGTTCCTTACGAGAATATAAGAACTCTTTTGCCTTCATATGTGTCGCGCAGTACTTTAAAAATGTACTGAATAACTCTGCTGAAAGCACTTATAACATTGTATTGATTGGCAACCACAAATTTAGGTTTTGAGAATTTGAAATACAGTTAGTTTTCCTTTGAATAACACATCGTGGTTAAGGGAAAATGGCTACACTTATGTTATTTTGCAAGAGTGATACAAAAACTTCATCGTAATGTGACTGGAGTGGGAAAAACGTTATCTTTTATTACTTTAAAAAAGTGAAAAATTACTTCCCGTTGTTAAGTGACCTTCACTGGAAACTGTTGTGAATGAGGTCAGTATGAAAGTTATAACACGTCACGGCAATAAGGATACAGAAAAAAAAGAGTAAATGGCGTGGGAAATGAGAAATTCATCTTCTCAAATTTTCGGTTCGATACTGTTTATTGGAAACAGAGAGAAAATAGGTGTGTTGGTAATGCATAGTAAAGAGTTGTTATTATGCAAAATACTACCAAAATAATGGGAACAGGGAAGGTGTGTTATCCCTTTGTTGTAATTTTTTAGACATTTTTAAGGTATGTTTTGATGAGGCGGAGGCATAAACCGAATGTATAACTTAAGCAGGGCTTCAGAAAAGTTGGAAGTAACCCTAAATGGACTATAGAATTCATCATCAGGGTTGTTCAATGTCCCACAGTCACAGATGAGGCTGCCGGAGCGGAGAGTTGACATAGCTACCTTCGTACTTAGTAGCCTACCTACCTTGTTACCTACCTACCTAGTAACCCACCTGCCTACCTGCCTAGTAACCTACCTGCCTACCTAGTAACCTACCTGCCTACCTACCTAGTAACCTACCTACCTAGTAACCTACCTACCTACCTAGTAACCTACCTACCTAGTAACCTACCTGCCTACCTACCTAGTAACCTACCTGCCTACCTACCTAGTAACCTACCTGCCTACCTACCTTGTAACCTACCTGCCTACCTAGTAACCTCCCACCTCGGCTAACAGATTTTCGCATGTGAGAATCGTTCCGGAAGGTGCAGCTGGTCGGCGGGTTTTCCCGGGGATCTCCCGTTCCCTCCGCACTTGCATTTCGGCGCCAATCATTACTCACCTCGCTTCATCCCCATCGGCTCTCAAGACCACAATGTAAACAACCGCCAAATCTCTACATTCCACTTTCTCTAGCATGATTACAAACTTGCCGAGAAATAACTGTCCCGGGAGTGGTCATCAAACAACTTCACATTTATTCTGGTTGGGTGGACGTCATTCTGAATTTTATATCTCTCCCTACCAATTTTACCCATCACTATCAATTCCCAATTCTTCCTCTCTGATGTACTCTTTTCTTCTCTATACTGCAAATCAATCTCTACCAGCTCTTTCTAGAAAGGGAGACATTTGAAAATATTTAAATTATATAATTTCAAACATATTCATAGGTACTTTTGCGGTTAATGTCTAGTACTTTTGTAATATATTGTAACGGAAGAAGCTTCGTCCCAAGTGTGATCACGTTCCCGTATTTTAATATGTAGGGCTAATAAGGCACTTGTCACGTTTTCCAGCCAACGAGCAGACACGGTAGGGCAAAAGAAACGTCTGCTCAACGCCAAGTTCAACATGACAAAAAGCGTGACGCCTGTCAACGCTTCTATCTACTACACGGGTATGTATGGCGGGTTATGGCCTGAAGCTTGTAAGGCGTTTGACCTGCGTGCAAAAGACGCGNTATCTACTACACGGGTATGTATGGCGGGTTATGGCCTGAAGCTTGTAAGGCGTTTGACCTGCGTGCAAAAGACGCGTCGTGTCGTTATTACGTGATGGACCAGTGAGCACTACCTGCATCTCATGGTGTATGGTGAGGGGAGTACCCTAGGCTCTAGACTGGTTCAATGTGTGATGGACCAGTGAGCACTACCTGCATCTCATGGTGTATGGTAAGGGGTGTACCCTCGACTGTGGACTGGTTGAATGTGTAATGGACAAGTGAGCACTACCTAGGAACCTTACTAGTTCAATACCCAAACAATTACAAAATACTTCATTGTTCACGAAATTAACTGTACATTGAATACAAAAATTTCAATGATACATGTATATTAAACGAACTGTCTGAATTCAGAATACAAGACGTTATTTCCAACAAAGACAGATAAATGAAACCTAGAAACAGCTTATCATAGTTTCTGAACTTAGTTTAGTACCAACATAATTTTATATCTCACTTAGGTTCAGTATGTCAACGTAGCTTAGAACCGCTGACTACCTTTTTTAAAATGTGAGCTCACAAAAAATACATGAATCCCAAAATGACTCAGCTCAATGGGTGATCAGTCCATGAACTAGACGAAGTCAGAATCTATCAAGTAGCAACTGTTACTGAATTATTTTGAGGAAGGAAGAAATCGTGCGGTTGTTCAACCAAAATAAATAATTGCACAGTTAGGTTCTGCAGCTCCTAAACAGCGCAGAAAGATTATTACTTTGTAGCATGAAATTTTCTCAAATGCGAGTCATGAACTCTTGTAATAATTGCTCCTGAACTGGGATCAGCTAAAGTGGCAGTGACTGGTGTCAAAAAATGTTGGATTTGATACGGACCCAACCAACGGTAAGAAATGTTTGCTATTTTCTTATCAAATGCCCTGCTGACAGGGTGTGTTTTACACAGAACAAGGTTACCTACACGAAAATGGTTATCAATGTGACCTTTATNAATGCCCTGCTGACAGGGTGTGTTTTACACAGAACAAGGTTACCTACACGAAAATGGTTATCAATGTGACCTTTATTATTCTTGGCACGACTCTTGAAATGAGCGAGCTGTAAATTATTGAGAGCATATGCCCAAACATCACGAACATCCTTAGGATCGCTCGACAACAAGTCATTTAAATGCCATAAATTAGAAAAAGGGTTGTTTGGGGTAAAGGTAAACATGAGATTTAATGGGCTGGTTTCGTGTGATTCAAGCATGGCATAATTGATTGCCATTTGAAGCCAAGAGAGATTTTTATGCCAATTTGTTTGGTCCGTCTCATGGAGAGCAATGAGTGCTGAACGAAGGTTTAGAATCGAAGGAGGATTGTATGGCGATAAAGTAATATGGCATATGACATTAGAAAAAACACATATACTTAAAAAGATGATATGTAAATTTTGAACCGTTGTCAGGAACAATGGATAAAGTAGTACAGAAATGTTTGGAAAGTACGTGCTTGAAGAACACGAGTAGTGGAGATGGCACCAGCTTTCCGAAGTGGGATTAACAATACAAATTTGGGAAAGAATCAACACACACTAAATACATATTTCCTAATTTACTCTTGGCAAATGGATCAACGAAATCAATTAACTATTTTTCTACGGGTTTTTCAACTACATCTGAAGACATCAAACCTAAATGTGTATTCTGAGCTAGCTTGATCAGAGCACAAATTTTTCAACATTTTACTCGCACAGATATTTAAGCATCCATTCCTTTATAAATTAAGTGCTGAAGGATAGTCNACAAATTTTTCAACATTTTACTCGCACAGATATTTAAGCATCCATTCCTTTATAAATTAAGTGCTGAAGGATAGTCCGAATGGTTTTGTGTGTACCCAGGTGAGAGCCAAGAGGTGATGAATGAAAATACTCAAATATCATAGATTTTAAGATGATCAGGCAATACTANTACCCAGGTGAGAGCCAAGAGGTGATGAATGAAAATACTCAAATATCATAGATTTTAAGATGATCAGGCAATACTATACATTTCCGTTTGTCACGAGATCTGCAACAAAGTAGTCCTTTGAAAATAAAACATGGTTTGTGGTCAATACCTGATTTTCAATTTGTGATGGGTTATTTAAAATTACTGTCCTTTTCTTGGTGTTCTTCAATGTCTGTAAAAAATAATGGGAAACTATATCAAACATTACAATTTGGAAGTACTTCAGATTCCACATTGGTGCCATAAAAATACTAGATAGCGCATCTGCAACTAGCTTTAGAGTTGCTTTTATGTGTTGCACTCTGAACTTTAAAGAAGAAATTCTGACCACCCATCGACCAATTTTTCCAAGTTGGCGTGGATGATTTAAAAGCCATGACAAACCATGGTTGTCGGTTTCGAGAAAAAATTCCGCATGTTCCAAATATTGCCTAAATTTATTTATGGCAAAAAATAGAGCCAAACATTCCAGCTCATAAATAGTGGAAGACTTTTTCTCTTGGTGAGTAAGAGTGCGGGACGCAAATGCAATTGGATGACGACAGCCATCAATCTCCTGAGCCAGGACAGCTCCGATAGCTTGACTTGAAGCATCAGTTTGAAGGATAAATTCCTTACTAAAGTCTGGCATACGTAACACAGGAGGATGAATAATATTGTTCTTTAGAGTGTCGAAGGCCTTTTACTGCTTCTCACCTCATTCAAATTTCACAGATTTCTGTCTCAATTTATTNTGTTCTTTAGAGTGTCGAAGGCCTTTTACTGCTTCTCACCTCATTCAAATTTCACAGATTTCTGTCTCAATTTATTTAGTTGTGCTGCCTTTTCAGCTAAGTTCGGAATAAATTTGCCAAAAATTTGTATCATGCCAATGAACCTGGCTAAACCTTTCACATAACGGGGTGGAGGAAAATCTTTAATGGACTTAGTCCTTTCTGGATCAATAGAAATCCCGCTGTAGGAAATCCTATGTTTAAAAAATGGAATGTCTTGAACGGCAAATATAACTTTAGACGTGTTAACAGTGAGACCTGCCTTTTCTAAACGAGTAAGTACTTATTTTAGGTGATCTNACTTCTTTTAGGTGATCTAAATGTTGTTAAAAACTGTCTGAGTAAATGACAAGATCATCCGGATAGTTAAAGATAAACTTGAATTTAACATCATGATAAATCATATCTAAAAGCCAGTTAAGTTCTTGAGAACCCGTTGCCAAGCCCAACAGCACACGAGTAAATTTATACAGGTTCCCAGGAACACAAAAACTGGTAACTTGTTTGGAATATTTTGACAACTGGATTTGTTGATAGGCCGCGTTTTAATCAGTAGTTTTAAAGAATTTTTCTTTTCCAAACCAATTAAATGCTGAATGGAGGCCAGGGAGTGGAACTGATACAATTTAAATGTTTTAATTAAGTTTATGGTAGTTCACAACCATCCGATGTTTCCCATTGGGGTTTGGTACCAAAAACGTTGGACTATCATATTGGGAAGTAGACTACTCAATAACATCTTTATCTAACATATCTTTAACTGGATTTCTTAAAATTTCCATCTGCGNTGTTCTTTAGAGTGTCGAAGGCCTTTTACTGCTTCTCACCTCATTCAAATTTCACAGATTTCTGTCTCAATTTATTCAGTTGTGCTGCCTTTTCAGCTAAGTTCGGGATAAATTTGCCAAAAATTTGTATCATGCCAATGAACATGGCTAAACCTTTCACATCAGGGGGTGGAGGAAAATCTTTAATGGACTTAGTCCTTTCTGGATCAATAGAAATCCCGCTGTAGGAAATCCTATGTCTCAAAAATGGAATGTCTTGAACTGCAAATATAACTTTAGACGTGTTAACAGTGAGACCTGCCTTTTCTAAACGAGTAAGTACTTCTTTTAGGTGATCTAAATGTTGTTAAAAACTGTCTGAGTAAATGACAAGATCATCCGGATAGTTAAAGATAAACTTGAATTTAACATCATGATAAATCATATCTAAAAGCCAGTTAAGTTCTTGAGAACCCGTTGCCAAGCCAAACAGCACACGAGTAAATTTATACAGGTTCCCAGGAACACAAAAACTGGTAACTTGTTTGGAATATTTTGACAACTGGATTTGTTGATAGGCCAGGGAGTGGAACTGATAAATGTTTTAATTAAGTTTATGGTAGTTCACAACCATCCGATGTTTCCCATTGGGGTTTGGTACCAAAAACGTTGGACTATCATATTGGGAAGTAGACTACTCAATAACATCTTTATCTAACATATCTTTAACTGGATTTCTTAAAATTTCCATCTGCGGTTTTGCCAATATAAATGGATGACACTTGACATTTTCCTTGTTAAGCAATTTTATCTGGTATTCTAACAATGTGGCGAGGCCTCGCTCAGCGGTAAGGACCTTGGGAAAACTTTTACACAATTTCTCAATAGCAGAACGCTGCTGTTCATCAAGATGCTCAAAAGAATCTTCAATTTGATTGGACTCTGCTCTACAATCAGGAGAAACACTTTGTTTTGGTTGAGAGCTCACATTATGTGTCAGGAGCAAACTTAAATAAAAATATGTTATTCTTGTATATCAAATATTTGGTCAGTAGCAGCCATGAATTCTGGGCCCAAAATAAAATCTAAACCAAGTTGTTTAAAAACTAATAATTTATGTGTCCAAGAGAAATGATCAATTTTAAACTTTACAGTGGTGCATAAAGATATCGGCAGAGCCTGCTTTGACGTAGTATATTGTACTTGAGCACCCGTGGCCAAGCCAAACAGCACACTAGTAAATTGATACAGGTTACAAGGAACACAAATACTTAAATGCTGTAAGTTTAAATGGCCTACCTTAGCACTACTTGTGAGCAAAATTTTGGTGGGAATAGGTCGACTGGTTCCAGAGATATGGCATAAAAGCTTTAGTTTCATATTTGGCGCTACCGTACAGTAAAAGCCTAATTAAAGCTCCGTACAGTTAAATATGATTCTTCTAATAGGCGCTGTCAGCTTAAAAAGTTTCGTTTGAATTTGTAAATTTATTAAATATAAATTATACACTTCTTGTGTGAAATATTTGGTGGGTATGGGTTCACTGGTCCCGGACGCGTGACACCAAATCTCCATTTTCTCGGTGTTTGTTAGTACATTTAATAATGTTTAATAATGGCATACCAATAATAATAATAATACATGTTCAACAGGAAATTAAAACGCGAAGCTGTAAAACTTCAAATATTTCCTTGCGCACGTTATCCAGTATTTGAAATGAATATATTTAAAAACATACCAATTTCATTTGTATTCGCTTGAGATTAGATTGTCATGAGGTAGCGCTCGGGCGCAGACGAGCCATGTTCTAATCTCCGTCGGTCTTCTAATTTGTTTATATCGACCCAAACTGTTTAATGTACGTAGAGCCAAACAAATCTTCAGTTGCACAAACCAGACATTTGTTCGGGCAACCAACTAAGAGCAACACAATTATTTGCTTACAACAACTAAATATTTCATTGTCACTTTACAAACAATTAATTTGGTTGCACCAGACAAACTTTGCTTGATTCAACAAAATCTTTTTTCTCAATGCAAGCTGTTTATAGTTAAGTGGGGACTTCTAAAAGCCCTGTTTAGGATCAAATTTTATCCTTAATTTGTATTTTTCCGCCATACGTATGATTAACATTGCTCTGTACGGTCTCACTTGCATGTGCTCACCTAGCGAAAACAGTCGAAATTTCATGAAAATTAATGTGCACTGAGAAATTATTGGAAAATTGATCTATTTTGTAATTAGTGTGAATGACAAATGTTTTATGCACACTTTTTATAACAGAGGATTCTCTATCCGTCGTTCTCAGGGGACTGAAAAATTTTCAATACATCTGGACTTTCTATAAATGAGGTCTTGAAATGCAGATAAATAAAAAAATGGGACCTCAGAATGTGTTCCATGGATGTGGAATTTCATTTATTTTTGGTCCAATACATACTTTATATTATAAATATTAGTACTAACAGAGAGAACTGGAATAAGTGATTTTAATTATGGTTTGATACTGGCCTTGCATTCCCATAAACGTAGTACACCATGGATTCTTGTGANTAATTATGGTTTGATACTGGCCTTGCATTCCCATAAACGTAGTACACCATGGATTCTTGTGAAGGACATACAGGCAGATATTCCACTGATTCCATAAACGTATCTTTCCAAGTAAAGTCAGCTAGGAAAGAAACTGATAACATTTTAATACTTACTTATTAATATGGTANGTAAACGTATCTTTCCAAGTAAAGTCAGCTAGGAAAGAAACTGATAACATTTTAATACTTACTTATTAATATGGTATCAGGTGGATGTTTAGCGTATATTTATAAAATAAATAAATAAAAGTGAGCAATTCAATTACATTTATTTCTTTAAAAAAAACATAACAACATAACAAAACTTGTACAAATATTAACATTGAAGAACTGACATTTTATTATTGTAATCCATATAATACTGATCACATTTGCCTCCTCTATAAACTTTAATGGGGGCTATGTTAATGAATGACAGTAATTTGCTTTTAAAGACATTGGCCTTCTTTCACTGGCGGTATTCAGCCACTCCCGGGTCAAAAATGCTCAATTCTGATTCGGACTACCGAAGGAAATGTCCAGGCCTGAAACACCGGTAAAGAGGAGGGGATGTGCATGGAAGTTAAGGACCTCTAACATATATATAATTTAAGTTTTTATTTNGAAACACCGGTAAAGAGGAGGGGATGTGCATGGAAGTTAAGGACCTCTAACATATATATAATTTAAGTTTTTATTTACGCACATTTTTCCTGGTAGCAGAAACACATTAAGAACGGTGGTGAGTAGAACTGTCTCTACTAATCAATGCCAGGCTGAGATTTAAAAACAATTTTTAGGCAAGAGAAGTTTTTTGAAGACGATGTTTGCTGAAGTTTGACTGAACATTGCCAGGTCTTTTGAACAAAATGCAATTACATTCAATGATATGCTAAAGAGTCTTCCAACAGAACTACAACAAAGTCGCTGTGTTGCGTGATGGCCATGTAACGTGGCGATAGCTTCATTGNTGTAAATTTATTAAATATAAATTATACACTTCTTGTGTGAAATATTTGGTGGGTATGGGTTCACTGGTCCCGGACGTGTGACACCAAATCTCCATTTTCTCGGTGTTTGTTAGTGCATTTATTAATGTCTAATAATGGCATACCAATAATAATAATAATACATGTTCAACAGGAAATTAAAACGCGAAGCTGTAAAACTTCAAATATTTCCTTGCGCACGTTATCCAGTATTTGAAATGAATATATTTAAAAACATGCCAATTTCATTTGTATTCGCTTGAGATTAGATTGTCATGAGGTAGCGCTCGGGCGCAGACGAGCCATGTTCTAATCTCCGTTGGTCTTCTAATTTGTTTATATTGACCTAAACTGTTTAATGTACGTAGAGCCAAACAAATCTTCAGTTGCACAAACCAGACATTTGTTCGGGCAACCAACTAAGAGCAACACAATTATTTGCTTACAACAACGAAATATTTAATTGTCACTTTACAAACAATTAATTTGGTTGCACCAGACAAACTTTGCTTGATTCAACAAAATCTTTTTTCTCAATGCAGGCTGTTTATAGTTAAGTGGGGACTTCTAAAAGCCCTGTTTAGGATCAAATTTTATCCTTAATTTGTATTTTTCCGCCATACGTATGATTAACATTGCTCTGTACGGTCTCACTTGCATGTGCTCACCTAGCGAAAACAGTCGAAATTTCATGAAAATTAATGTGCACTGAGAAATTATTGGAAAATTGATCTATTTTGTAATTAGTGTGAATGACAAATGTTTTATGCACACTTTTTATAACAGAGGATTCTCTATCCGTCGTTCTCAGGGGACTGAAAATTTTTCAATGCATCTGGACTTTCTATAAATGAGGTCTTGAAATGCAGATAAATGAAAAATGGGACCTCAGAATGTGTTCCATGGATGTGGAATTTCATTTATTTTTGGTAGAATACATACTTTATATCATAAATATTACTACTAACAGAGAGAACTAGAATAAGTGATTTTAATTATGGTTTGATACTGGCCTTGCATTCCCATAAACGTAGTACACCATGGATTCTTGTGAAGGACATACAGGCATACAGGCAGATATTCCACTGATTCCGTAAACGTATCTTTCCAAGTAAAGTCAGCTAGGAAAGAAACTGATAACATTTTAATACTTACTTATTAATATGGTATCAGGTGGATGTTTAGCGTATATTTATAAAATAAATAAATAAAAGTGAGCAATTCAATTACATTTATTTCTTTAAAAAAAACATAACAACATAACAAAACTTGTACAAATATTAACATTGAAGAACTGACATTTTATTATTGTAATCCATATAATACTGATCACATTTGCCTCCTCTATAAACTTTAATGGGGGCTATGTTAATGAATGACAGTAATTTGCTTTTAAAGACATTGGCCTTCTTTCACTGGCGGTATTCAGCCACTCCCGGGTCAAAAATGCTCAATTCTGATTCGGACTACCGAAGGAAATGTCCAGGCCTGAAACACCGGTAAAGAGGAGGGGATGTGCATGGAAGTTAAGGACCTCTAACATATATATAATTTAAGTTTTTATTTACGCACATTTTTCCTGGTAGCAGAAACACATTAAGAACGGTGGTGAGTAGAACTGTCTCTACTAATCAATGCCAGGCTGAGATTTCAAAACAATTTTTAGGCAAGAGAAGTTTTTTGAAGACGATGTTTGCTGAAGTTTGACTGAACATTGCCAGGTCTTTTGAACAAAATGCAATTACATTCAATGATATGCTCAAGAGTCTTCCAACAGAACTACAACAAAGTCGCTGTGTTGCGTGATGGCCATGTAACGTGGCGATAACTTCATTGCCTACTCGAAAATGTGAGCAACTAATAGGGTTTTGAAAAAAAAAAATAATTCTGAAGGAATTGCTGCTTGATGAAAATTCACAATGTTACACGCTACACTGAATGACTGTAACTTGTTGAAGGTTTTTCTGACCCCCCCTTTTTTTTAGATAAGTGTCCGCTGTCCGTCTCTTAGACTCGTACGGTATTCAAATGTTCTTGAGAATATATATATAGTAAATATGACCAGAAAAATTTGCCTTTTGATATTTTCAGCCCGTGTAATTATTAGCTAGTTAATATGAAAACAAACTTTGTCAGTTTGCGGTTACCAGGTGGTGGACACCAAATAATTTTATATTTGAAGTTAAATTCACGACACCTTAATGGACTGTAACATCGAGGTGTGTAATTTGACTCTAACGCTCAGAAATCTGAATATATTTTGATTTATGTCACACCGACACCAAAGGAACAAATTCTTATTAATGGTGTCTCTTAATGGTTGTCAGCGGACTGATTCCGTAACGCGCGCGTGAAAGTGCAGCATGCACGACCTCCAGGAGAGAAGAAAGACGGGCGCCACTGAGAATGGCGGTGCTGAAGGGAGTGATGGCTTGGCATCACACTTTCTCTGGGAACATGTCCTTGTAGGCTATCAGGTCCATGACGTTGGTGATGATCTGTTTGATAGCCTCGCCGATGGCCTGAGCGACGTAGGGTCCGATCTCGGCGTTCAGGACCTCCCAGTTCTCGTTCACGAACTTGTTGGTGTTTTCACCTGTCGGCATAAACACACACGTGCTGTCACTGTCAGCAGATATCTTCTATCGCAGCAAGGAACACTCGGCAGACATATTGGAAACCTCTTGTTATTAGGGAAATTTGTGGCATTTGAGTGAAACTTACTGCTATTTGATCATTTAATTTCATTGTAAACCAATGATGAAAAGTCCGCAAGTTTAGTACCTCGTAATTAAAGAGCAACAGGCAAAAGTATGATAAAGGCCAGTAAGGAATAAGAATCCTAGCCATGACTTCACATAATTCACCCGAAATGGGTCTGGTAAAACTGGTTTACAAGCCTCACCATTCTAATAATAGCGTGCCCGGTATTGTGATGTAAAATATTTGATGTCATAGACCGCGTTACACAAGAGAGCCAGAATATGTCCATGTACCTTTCTAACCTCTAATCAGTTACACAATTCAGAGAAATGCAGATATATGAATGAGAGTTTATGACCAAATATAGGCTGTTCACGGGTTAGTGACCACTATTGAAATCAACCTTTGAGAGAAGTCACTGCCCCTACACGCATATATTTTAATGCGCAAATTGACTGGCTCGCGCCCGACAAAGTTGGTAGCGACGGGGGCGAAGCTGTCCAAGTATTAACGTTGAATTGCAAGAGTTAGGCAAACGTTAATGAATACTGAAATTATTTATTTTGCTTTCTGATGTTTTTTAATGCATATAAGTATGAGAAAGAGCAAATTTGTAAAATATTTGTCGTTAAAATAATTCATCGGTATCACTTGACCGGCGCATGAATAAAGTGACCAGGCACACGGAAATTTTAATTTTTACACATTCTGAAAGAATACTCAATGTGCATACAAGTAGATCTTGAGCAGGACTTTCAAAAGTGCTCAGTTTACAGTGAACAGCTTATAGAGTACATTTCGTTATCTGTGCATAATATGCTTTACACTCTCTCACCTATCGCTATTGTGAGTGTACAAATCACGAAGTCAGATAGTGTATACATTTAAATTTTGCTTTCCACTTAACAGTCCATGTCACACGTCATATTGAGTTTTTTTATTGATTTCTTCCTAATTCAAATTTAGGAGGATTTATTAAAGAAATGCGACAATAGGAGTTTACCTAATTGCTTTACCCATTATTACGGATATTTATGCCATAATTAACATAAAACTAAATTATATATATTAATTCATTTTCAGCTTTTAATGAAAACCAGGGAACACATATTGACAATTGCACAGAACAATGAAATGTAATTATTCTATAATAAAACATTTTCAGTAATATCCCAGACTCTTTTGTTATTAAAATAAAACGAATAATTTCTGTATAATGGCTGATACAGCCTCATAACCGAAGTTTTCATAACAATTGAACAGATTAAATTAAATGTGGTCTAACTTTAATAAAACTCATCAGCGTTTATGCACTAACATTTNACTAAAACATTTTCAGTAATATCCCAGACTCTTTTGTTATTAAAATAAAACGAATAATTTCTGTATAATGGCTGATACAGCCTCATAACCGAAGTTGTCATAACAATTGAACAGATTAAATTAAATGTGGTCTAACTTTAATAAAACTCATCAGCGTTTATGCACTAACATTTTGGAAACATGTATTAACATAAAGTGCCCCAACATAAAACCCGAAGCTTATTGATTTTATAGNTTTGGAAACATGTATTAACATAAAGTGCCCCAACATAAAACCCGAAGCTTATTGATTTTATAGTGCTGTTTGCATTAGAGCAGTCCATTAATACAGCAGCCATACTCATTCCAACGCGTACTCATTCTACAAAGAGAGCAGTCAAATTTAATAAGGAACCATTTCCTTGACATGGTAAACATTGCCATCTCCATTAACCCAGTGAATTTCAGACGCTGTCATTCGCTGGTCAGTTGATACAACGTGCTGTGGCTCACATACGTTTACCATCAGCCGTTCGTAAACGATAGTTGAGGTAACTTTCACAAGTCAGATAACCCGTACGGAACACGGTTAGTGCACTGGGTACTGATGCCTCGCTGTGTACAGCACTGGCCGTAAATATCCTTACCGTGCAACATGCCTACGATCGTGGGGACAAAGTGCGTAAACGGGTTAATGGCAGGCCACATCACACATCTGTAGTGTTTCATCCTAGTCTTTCACATTTTCGACCTCCTTTAAACAGGAGAGAAACGATGAGTGATTCTTCGTCTATTAGGGGAATACAGTTTATTTTACAATAGCTCTCATGGAGTCTGTGGTGGACAGGTCAGGGTTTGAAATACCACTGAGACACTCATAACCAAAAGTCCATCATACCTGATTAAAAAAATAAATAAACAAAATAGGTTAAGAGTCCACAGAAATGTAGATAAGTGCCGTGGTATAAAGATAGACGCAAAGAGTAGAAGAAAAGCGTTCAGTGGGAAATGTTAAATTTGGGTACATTTTAAATGTTACCTTTATATCTTATATCCACAAGTCCTGGATGAAGTTAAAAAGTCCATATTTCCCCGGTAACTTTATTTTCTTTCAGACTCCCTGTCAGCTCTGCCCCCCTTTTGTTTCTCCTCCAACACCCCAAAATTTCTCAAGTCTGGATCTACCACTGTTTAACGGCCACCCCTGCTTGGAGTTCAGTTTCATACTGTTCGCCAATCTTACCCAGAGTCTTGTCGCCGTTGAACAAGTTATCCATGTATATCTGCATGTGCTTCGTCTTGTGGATCAGCTTGGTGTCTCCAGCCTTCATATACTCCAGGCCGTCTTTCTTTGTCACCAGGTCGTAGTTCAGCGTGTAGTCGAGATCAACGTCAGCTGAAACACGCACAACAATTCAGTCACTTCCTGCTTGTAGCGACCGCGGTGGCCGAGCGATTAGGCTGCTCGCCTCCCACCAAGGCGAACCGGGTTTAATCCCCGGGTATCGTGCCGGACGATACCGCTGGTCATTGGGTTTTCTCGAGCATCTCCCCTTTTCCCCGCTCTTGTATTCCAGCGCTGCTCCATTCTCACCTCACTTCACCCACATTGGCTCTCAAGACCTCGTTGTTAATACCCGCCCAAATCTCTCAACTCTAACCCCTGCTTGTAACATCACTGTTCTCCAACAAATCTCATCAACTGAATTAACCACTGTGATACCTTAAATCACCATACAACGACACCCTAATGTTTGAACTTATTATGGTGCATCAGTGACGTTTAATCTTTCATTCGTTTCGTGAATGGATGCTAATCGAATAATGTGCTAGGTGAAGAAAATATTTCTTCTTTTATAACCAAACACGTATATAAATCTTGTCGAACTAAATAGTTTGTTTCAAGCACAATTATTTTTATTTAAAATAAGGTTTACTCCTTTATTAGAAGAACCAAATTAAATTTTGTTTAATTTCCAAAACATTTTAACATAAAGGCAAACAAGGTATTTCTTTAGCCATTCAAAAATAAATATTAACTGCATAAAACAAACAGTTGACTGAATGGGTAGGTCTGAATAGTGTAAATGTAGTAACTTAAATCTATTCAACCTTCGTTTACAACCATCCAGTAGGCCCATAATTGCACAATTACTTCGTTTTGGCTTTAGTACGAGAACGTGTCTTGAGGGAACTATAATTTCGGTATGAATTGTTATTGGTACCAAACACATGTGATGTAAGGATAGTTTTATTTAACATTTCGTTATTAATTGTATTTGAAATTTTATTTTTGAAAATATTTACACCACAGCGAATTCTGAAGATGTTTTCTTTGTCGTGATGCTGGTTTAATACAAACACTCACAGTAATATTCTTTAATAGTTTAACAGTAAAGCCAAACTTAACATACTTTAAAGAACGCTGTTTTGGAGGATATTTATAGAGAGAGATTTGCAAGGTGGAAAAGCTATTCACGTGACCGTGTACTCGTAATAAAATGCCAGTTTGCTTCAGGAAATGTTATCTGCTTGTACTACTCTAGAAAAATGCCGTGGAAGTGCATTCAACTAAAATTTTGTGGCGATTACAAAATTATTTTACTAATATCCAAATAAGCGATTTATATTAATCAGTGACACTTAATTTTGTAGCTACTACAAAATTTTGGTTATTATCACAAAATAAATGGAAAATTATATTATCGTGGAATTTTATTAGCGGTAACATTTTTTATTCAATGTTAGCAGTGTATCTGTTAATATAGCCAATTTTAAAGAGCTTATTTACGATTCCGATAGCGCAAATTTCGTTCGGAGACGCCACTACACTTAAAATTCTTAGGTTGGTTTGTACTCAACGTTGATTTAATGGGACTAACTTATTCAAAATATTGATATTAACAGTGTCCTACAAGCGGTGAATCGTCCACTGTCATTCATTGTTACTTCCAACTTTTCTGAAGTTCGGCCAAAATTGTACTTTGAGACTATTCCTCCGCCTAATGCAAGCAAAGATTAACTAAGTATANCTTTTCTGAAGTTCGGCCAAAATTGTACTTTGAGACTATTCCTCCGCCTAATGCAAGCAAAGATTAACTAAGTATAGAAAATTGTACCAAAGCGACAACGCACCTAGTTTGCGCGCACTCAATTTAATAACGTTTTGAGTGAAAACTATTTATTTATAGGAATTATCAAAATATCTATTTTTGCTAGATTTTTATTTATATTAATTATAGACCAGTTACTATAATTTATAGACAAGCTGTAGTTAATTTTTCCATTCAAACAAAAATATGTTGACGGCAGTATATTAATATGTTGTGATATATGGCGTATTTCGGAAACAACCAAACACGACATACAGTAAATATTTGAAAGGTTTGACTCTGAAAGTATGAAGATATTGCGACCAGACTTTACACACACCGCCACGCAAAGTGAAGGCTGTTGTACTCACTCATGTTGATGTACCCGTCTCCTTTCCCCTTGATGGGCAACACCAGAATCTTGCCATCGACCTCATACTGCGTCACCAGTCTTAGGTCGGGGATCTTCAAAGCGATCTCCACCTGCTTCTTCTGCAGGTCGAAGCTGCGGGCAGAAAAGCACCACATTGCGTACTTCAGTCTGCGTGCACGCTTACTCTTGAATATGCTGCAAATTGCTTCGTGCAGCAGATAACTGAGTCACCCCTTGCCCTGCTTATCTCGGTTGGATTCCCGGCACAAGTCCTTGGGTTCTAAGTTAAATATTTTGAACATACTCCACTGCTACACTACATCTGAGCAATGGAACAAACACAAGCTCGTCTAAGAAAACCTACTGCGTTCTTCTGTGTCGTCATCGCTGTGTCTTCCAGTCTTGTCCGAAATATTGTCTTTGTCTCACTGTTCGTCTTTGATGTCTTAGTTGTGTTGTCGTTTTTCTCACTTTTTCCGTTTTATTGAAACAAACTTTTCGTCTGTGCCATATCGTCAGTTGTCCTTGGTTTTTACAGTTTTTTTCGTTTGATAAGTCGTTCTGTGATTTTTTTAATATTAAGTTATTTATGTGGCGAAATTATTTGTGGTATTTATTATATGGTTTATACATATATATTCTGACTCCAGCTATTCTTTGCTCATTCTTTTGAGTTTCTTTCATGCCTCAGACTTAATTTTCTGTAACGACGTGGTTTAGCAATGGATGTTCAAAATATTTCACTTAATTGTTCATCCCCATTGCAATAATCTTTCAAACAACTTTCCTTTGGGTTTTTCACGACTTTTCAGTTCAGTTTAAATCATTGGCCACCATTTTAGGGAAATATCACCAAAAAGTTTTATTATTTTATTATCGAACGAAATAGTGTCCAACATGTAGACATTACTCATATGNGGTTTATACATATATATTCTGACTCCAGCTATTCTTTGCTCATTCTTTTGAGTTTCTTTCATGCCTCAGACTTAATTTTCTGTAACGACGTAGTTTAGCAATGGATGTTCAAAATATTTCACTTAATTGTTCATCCCCATTGCAATAATCTTTCAAACAACTTTCCTTTGGGTTTTTCACGACTTTTAAGTTCAGTTTAAATCATTGGCCACCATTTTAGGGAAATATCACCAAAAAGTTTTATTATTTTATTATTGAACGAAATACTGTCCAATATGTAGACATTACTCATAAATTATATATAATACCTTGCAAAAAATATTTTTATAGAATTGTTTTTGCATAACGGCATATCAAAATCTTCATTGCTATGTTTTGGAACCCACAAATAATATAAACTAACTCACTTACCGAAATGAGTTCATTCCCAATGAAATACACTGAAGAGCCAAAAAAAAAAAACTGGTATACGGGTGAGTATGCAAATAACAGAGGGATGGAACCAATCAGAGTAACGCGATGCGGTCGGCAGCGCCTATATAAGACAACAAGCGTCTGGTAAAGTTGCTAGATCGGTTACTGCTGCTACAACGGTAGGTTATTAAGATTTAAGTGAGTTTGAAAGTGGTGTTATAGTCGGCGCACGAGAGATGGGACATAGCATCTCCGAGGTAGCGATAAAATGTGGATTTTCGCGTACGGCCATTTCACGAGTGTACCGTGAATATCGGGAATCCGGTAAAACATCAAACGTTCGACATCGCTGTGGCCGGAAAAAGATCGTGAACGAACAGGACAAACGACGACTGACGAGAATAATTAAACGTGACAGACGTGCAACCCTTTCTCAAATTGGCGCAGATTTCAATGTTTCCTGCATACCTTCAGACATTAGTCGAGTCCATGCCACGTTGTCTTGCGGCACTTCTGCGTGCTCGGGGACCCTACACGATATTAGGCAGGTGTATCAGTTTTTTTTGGCTCTTCAGCGTAATATACCACGAGTTACTTATATAAATCTTCAAATTCGCGATATGAAATGATTTCAACATTTTAAAAAATTGTTAACAATTATTTTTTTGTTAATTTTTGGGGTGTACCAGTTAACAATGTTTCTGCAAAAAAAAATTGCAAAGCATACTTTAAAATTCATTAAGACATTATCTTTCAGTCACCCTTGTTAAAGTTACGGTAACTGTTTTCATTTATCGTAATTGTACATCCCAAAAACTATAAAATTGTATTTTAAAAATGCGATGATAGAAAACCTCTATATTTTTTCTTAGTGCGATGGTGGGGGGGGGGGAGAGTTATGTTTATGAGTTGCACGGTATTTAATACAAATAAAAAATAATTAATTTGTTGGTAACCTGCACCGAGTTGCAAGCAGGGTGAGTCAGTACAGTACCAACAATCTTCACCTGCATATTTTTTGTGGAAAATAATTCAAAAATATTTATTCGACCTACAGCAAAAACTGCTTCCTGAGGACGGTACGGACCTTTGAAGATGAAGTTAAAACCCGAGTTTATTTAAATATTACTGCATGTTTTTNTGCTTCCTGAGGACGGTACGGACCTTTGAAGATGAAGTTAAAACCCGAGTTTATTTAAATATTACTGCATGTTTTTAAAACGGAACACTGACCTTTAAGATATTGTGTAGTTGGAAAGCGGTTTTAAGCTTAAATGTATAATTAAAAGACGTNAAAACGGAACACTGACCTTTAAGATATTGTGTAGTTGGAAAGCGGTTTTAAGCTTAAATGTATAATTAAAAGACGTTAGACATGCATGAATTCTGAAATGATTAATTCCTCTTTCTGTTTTAAAGCCTGAAATTGTATTAACAAGCAAACTCGTAAAATTTGTTTTCTTTGACAATTTTACAGTTTCACGTGTTCGACGCACGCATAAAATGATAAGCCGACGGGCAAGGTTTATTTTCCATTTGGTGGAAGGTGGAAGAATACGCGATATGCAAACAAGTAGATCTTAAGTAAGGCTTGCAGACGTGCTCAGTTAAGCGTGAACAGCCCTTAGTCAAAGTAAGCGCACGAACACACGCAAGAAAATGCCGTAAAATGCAATGCAGGACCTCTCTATACCACTGTAGTAGTCCATTCGCGATTGCTTCGAACTTTTCATGAAGCCCTGATAAAGNCAATGCAGGACCTCTCTATACCACTGTAGTAGTCCATTCGCGATTGCTTCGAACTTTTCATGAAGCCCTGATAAAGAACTACTTTCAGAGTATCCCTCCGCAGCATGTAAAGAAAGCTTAACAAAGTCAAAGGGAATTACACCAAAGATACAACGCACTGTATTCGTGCGCGTTCGATTTAATAGCATTTTACATTAAGAACTATTTCTTACTAGGCATTACCAACACAACTATTTTCTCCCCAACATTTATTCATGTTAACTACTAACGAAATATTTTTAATTATTTTCTAATTACAGGTAAATGCCAAATTAAACAAAAAAATTACATAATTTTATGCAAACAGAAGTAGTATACGCTTGTGATAAATGACATATTTAGGAAACAACGAAGTATATCATACCTGGAGTAATTTTTCAAATATTTGATTTAAAAAGCGTGACGCAATTAAAGATAGACTATAGCATTAAAATGCGTAAGGTAAGTCACAGTGGCGACCAGTGCAGTGTAGTTTGACAACATACTTAGCTACGCTGCACAAATCCGTTTCTTCGCCACGCCACCTGAGGGCAGCACGATCGATTCGTCACGCTAAACAAATGAAACCTGCAGCGTTGTATTTAAATGCGTTTGATGTAGAACTTTTTTTTATATATATAAACAGCGTGCTAACCTCAGCGGAAGTAATGTGTCACGGCATGCGCACTCTACCCCTCATATTCTCTTTAAGGGTTTCTATCAGTCTTTAGAAAGTCAGGTCTTGATTTTAACGTAAAACTCGTAGTAACTGTGACGAATAAGTAATTGTAACATGTAATTATAATAAGTAATAATATTAAGGAAGCTGCTATTGTTCAATACAAAAACATTACAATTTTATTGGTAAGCCAAAGGCTTGGTATAATTTTTTTATTTGTGCGTCAAACTTCCAAAACGCGGTAGCAGTTATTTTCAGTCAAATTTAAAAAATAAATTGTATTAAACCCCCCTCCCCCCCCCAAATCAAACAACGCCCGGTGCGTAGAAAAGCTTATGTCGAAAAATCGAAAGACTTGCTGAATAGTTATTTTTCCTTTCAATATTTGTGCTTAGAAGTTTGGTTGGAACAGCCCTATCTCTGAAGCTAATAAAAAGTAGTACGCATATTTCCATTCCTTATTTTAACAGATAATTTGCTAAATTGTCAAATCGAGAATTACTGGGATTTTCTTCTCAAAGTGTGTCTAAAAATATGATTTGCGCTGGTTCCTGTCTTGAGGTAAACTGTTTCTGTAATTACACAATTACGTGAAACCATATACAGCAAGAGAGCGCGACAGCAAATTTGCAAATAATTACGTGTTCAACAGAGGTAACGAGCAAAAGTATCGACCTACATAGAGAACTGAAGGTCACTTCGGTAATTTTGCATGCACACCGCTTAGTCAGCAATGAGGGCAGTAATTACGTGGAACACAAATTTCAATTCATTTTTAGGTCAATGGTAGCTTGAAGTGAAGTGGAAGTAAAACTAATAATTTTGTATATGCGCAGCACTANCAATTCATTTTTAGGTCAATGGTAGCTTGAAGTGAAGTGGAAGTAAAACTAATAATTTTGTATATGCGCAGCACTATGTCATAATTGATATTATTTTAAAATATTGCTCCTGAAAAATTAAATGAAATTCATAAATGCATCGTCTCTGCGCCNTGTCATAATTGATATTATTTTAAAATATTGCTCCTGAAAAATTAAATGAAATTCATAAATGCATCGTCTCTGCGCCACAAATATTGGAATATACAGAAGAGTATTAGACATGGTGAGCTGGAAGGTATTGTCTTCATACGGTTCAAAGAATTCTTGGCTAAAGTTATTGTATACGCTGTTCACGGTAAAGTGAGTCCTTTTGAGTCCCTTGCTACTTTTAATACACTAAGAGCCATTTTTTATCCTTCAGCCACTTTTTGGAATAAATATTGTGATGTAAGTAATAAACATAGTGTTTACAGTTCATCGGACTCAAAAGTTAACGTCCAAGCCTAAAATAAAATATATTTATGGACTACAAAACCATAAGCAGGCACACGTGAAATATTTGCAAAATTTTCGTATATATTAGCTATTAAAGGTCCTGTAAAGGAGCAAATGTGAATCTCCTTAAGGGCACGTCCACATTGTGATGGTGATGGGAAAATAGCAGAACGAAGCTTATAGTGTGTTCTATTTCGTCGGAATTATTTAAGAGGTGACAATAGGGTTTTAATAATGCTATCTGTTCTGAAAAGATGCAGCATCGTCGCTATTGTTTTAAAACACTCTTACAGAAGAACAAATATGGTTAACAGAGAGCTACTTGCAGCGATTTATGCTGACTTTGACATATTCAAACATCTTATTTAAGTTTCAATAACGAAACTTTATCAACTGACAACAAAATATNTTATGCTGACTTTGACATATTCAAACATCTTATTTAAGTTTCAATAACGAAACTTTATCAACTGACAACAAAATATCGACTTTAATTCTGTCCTCAAAAAGATTTACATTGAAATTTTTCATAGTTTTATAAAAATTAGGATAGACAAAACTGCCTACAACAAGACCCTTATGGTAGGGTAAAAATAACGCAAGAACGTAGTTTTGTGTAAGTTCATGGATTTATAAAATTGTTACGTTGCAAATTATTTCAATTAATCAAATAATCTCTGAGAGTTATTTTACTNAAGTTCATGGATTTATAAAATTGTTACGTTGCAAATTATTTCAATTAATCAAATAATCTCTGAGAGTTATTTTACTTTCATATTACAAAAACAGCACAATTTTTACATGTGATTCTGCAAAAAGTTAAATAACACATTTTTTTATGTGAATAAACTGTAATTATGTGTGACATCTATAAGCTTAACGGATTTCAACTCAAAACTGAATTGCTGAGTTTTTCTTACACCTCAGGTTCAATTAACACAATTAGTAACATCACATTATCCATCCCACGATTATGCGCATATACAGCACACGAATAACAGTTCTACATATTCCCAGGTGTATTTAATTCTGGAGGTAGGTCGGTTGGTTCCGCTTAACGTCTCGTAGACAGCGAGGTCATTACAAACGGAGCAAGTTCCTCAGAGAAACATGAACCGTGGAGCCGACCACGGGCTGAAGTAAGGTTCGGAAGAAAACGTGATTTCTTATGGGAGGGTTTGNGAAACATGAACCGTGGAGCCGACCACGGGCTGAAGTAAGGTTCGGAAGAAAACGTGATTTCTTATGGGAGGGTTTGACACAGGAGAAATTACCGCCCCCTGAGCGCACAGTGTTCCGAAAAGTAAAGTTTATAAAAATGTTAAGCTAAAAAGNGCACAGGAGAAATTACCGCCCCCTGAGCGCACAGTGTTCCGAAAAGTAAAGTTTATAAAAATGTTAAGCTAAAAAGGAAAGATTTTACTTAGTAAGGAATTTATCTTATGTTGGAATTATGTTTATTGCAATTATCTTGTTTTTTAACGTAGAAATTAGAGAATATCTTGGTACACATGCGATACTAACGCTTACCTAGTGGCGAAAATTTTTCCGTTGCCAAACTTGGAACATTGATCTCCCCGACCTGCAGCAGAAGTCGCCTCGCCTGCAGTAAGGAGACATGCCGGCATCCGCCTGGGGCGATCTCGAGAAACCGCGGAAAGCCGGAATCAGGATGTGCGGACAGTGAATCGAACCCGGGTCCTCCCGAATGCTGAAGTTATGGGCCATCGAGTGGTTTTCAGACTTTAAATCAATTTACCAACGCCAGACTTCCACTACGTGAGTTATAGTACAGATACGACTATGCAGTCCGTTCACGGTTACTTCAAACTTTTCCGAAGCCCTGCTCGAGTTCCACTTTTACGCCATCCCTCCGCCTCGCGTACTCAAGGCGTGACCAAGTCTGGAAAGTTACACCATAGGAACAACTCACCGCATTTGTGCGAACTCAGTTTAATAATATTTTGCATGATAACTATTTTTACTAGGTATTACAGACACACCTATTTTCTCATTGTTTTATTCAAATTAATTATAAATGAAATATTATAACTTACATACAAAGCACAGGTGAAGGTAAAGTTTGACAGAATTAACATACTTTTATGTTAACAGAAGTAGGCTTGTGAAACGTGACATATTTAGGGAACTACCAAACACGTCATACATGGAATTATTTTTCAAAGGTTTGATTTAAAAAAAAAAATGTTAAGATACCGCCTATAGACTACACGACTTTAGTTTCAAGAAACTTGAGATTGAATTGCAACAACATATTTTGTGGCATTTTGATTCGATACGCGCGTGTACGTGCTTACGTGACGCATCGTTATGTGTTACATGAAACTACCACGTTGTATGTGGTTTGGGTGGGGAGGGGGGCGTGGTGTGGTGGTAGGGCGCTCGACTCCCACCAAGGCGAACTCGGTTCGATTCCCGGCGGGGGCAGCTGCCGGATTGTCGCACGTGGGAATCGTACCGGACGATGCCGCTATGCAGCGGGTTTTCTCGGGGACCTCCCGTTTTCCCCACCCTCGCATTCCGGCGCTGTTCCTTTATTCACCTCGTTTCACTTCATCGGCTCTCAAGGCCTTGTGTCAAGAGCTGCCTCTCAAGTCTCCACGTTTTACGTCTACGTACGTGAAAGTGTAACGTTAAGTGACAATAATCCCGAAGCAAAAGCGGGGGCGGTGTGGGCGGAAGGCAACGAGAACTCACTGCGCCTTGCTCAGCTGGACGCGGTCCAAACCGTACACGCTGAGGTCTCTGAAGATGATGTCGAGTCCCGTCGGGGATTGGCCCTTGTTGGCGTCCTCTATGCGTACTTCCGTGATCTTGAGCGGGTTCACCACGGGGATCCTGTACTTCCGGTCACCTGCAGGGCAGAGAGCACTCTGGTCAACACACACACACACAGAGGAATGTTCAGAACGTTCGCAAACTCAGCGCCCAACCTCCAAACATGGTTTCTTTGCACCGAAAGCAACACCAAAGCCATATACACTTATATCAGGAAACTTATTTTTATATAATTTAATTGTGTTGAAAGTTGCGGCGGCGTACAACGCCTGGAGAACAAGACCGTGAGATCATGCGTGTCAGACAAGTTGCATAAGAAGTAGGCGCGCGACGCTGTGTACGTAATAATTAAGTGTCACGCGCCATTGACCTACGCAAATTGTCATACTCTCACGACCGCATCGCCTTTTTCTGCAGGTGTTGTACGCCGCTAATTTGAACACAATAATTTGATATCAAACTAAGTTTCCGGATACACGTGCATATGGCTTTTGCGCTACTATTGGTCCAAAGAAACTATGGCTGGAGTTTGGACGCGGAGTTTCCGAGCATTCTGTATACTACTCAACCAAGCCAAATGTGGCTCCGGAAAATATTTCAAATACACAAGTGACCATGCCCGTGACAATGTTAATTTCACATATGGTGGAAGAATACACAATATGCATGTAAGTAGATCTTGCTCATGCTTTCAAAAGTGCTCAGTTTACCGACAACATCCTATACCAATTAAATTCACTTGAAAAGTATTTGTTTATAACGAACAATAAATGTGGGCATTTAAATGGACTGTCTGATAATAACAGTAAGTACAAAAACAAACGAACCAAAACAAAAAAAAAATCCGTATAATCAACAAGAAATAACTAGGAAATATAGAAGAATCTACCCGTCGATGGAACGTTTTCATTGTTGCATTGTGACTTCAGATATAGTTTTATTCTTTTTTGATTCATTTTTGCGGTTTGTCGTTGCGTTCATTGTGGTTGTTTGTTATTCACTAATTTCCTTGTCCAGTTAGTTGCTGTAGCTCGTTGCTTCATGTTTCTTTGACTGCTAAGATCTTCAATAGTTCTTAGTTATTTGTTATTTTCTGTATAGGATTCGTCTGGATTTTTTTTGCTTTGTTTTTGTACTTAGGCTTATTTTCGGTGATGGCTACAGTCTATTTAAATGCTAACATAAATTCTGCAATACAATTGCCGTAAAACTATTTTTCAAGTACTTTCAGTTAATCTGTTCGGCTAATGTAAAAATTAGAAACATAGAGTACAATTAATATTTTGTTTGGATTGAATAAGCATTTGATTTGCTGGAACAGCTATATGTGTCCATTATTACCGAATTTATGGCAGTAACAAAATCAGCTTTGTCTAATAGTAGTATTTATTTGGACGACTGTAAGTTAATTGTGTCCTTTGATTGCCTTAGTTAAAAATACGGCTCCTAAGTTTGTTAGTAATTTTTGTGACGATTAGGATAGTAAAAGTGTTTGTTAATGGGTTTATTGATGATTATTAGTACTACAAATAATTCCAATAAAGCAAGTTCAACAGGGAACAAAAATAAAGATGTAAAACTTGAAAATATTTATTTACGTACATGTCTCATATGTATGTATTATTAACCATATCGACTCTGCCATTGCTTGTTTCAGCCGAGGTTGCTAAAATGTAGCATTCGAGTGCAAAAATCCCGAGTTCAAAACTCAGTCGAGCATTAGCGTTTTTCTTTATTATAACTGAAAGTGCTTATTTCACCAGAGCCTTAAAAATCCTTTGTCGCAACAACCAAATATTACAAATTCGTAGCAACCATATATGAACAACAAAACTACTTAGTCTCAGAAAATATTTATTTAATTTTCTTTTCTTTTATTCAACAAAATATTTTCCTCTGTGCAGCGTTGTTAAAATAAATTCTCAACTTTTTACAAAAAAAGTTTTGGTAAATACTTTTCTAGAACTCTCCGTAAAATTATGGACACGTAAAAATGCATTAAGTTAACGTACTTTTCTTAGGGTTTCAGAGAACGTTGCGTAATTTCAAATAAACTCCACATAAATTTTCCAGTAGGTTTTTTCTTTACTTGCTTACAATTTTAAAAAATATCACTACTATTACTATGTGGTTGTTTTTCTATAATTTAAAATTATTATTTTTAAAGTTACGATATTTTATTCTCACTAAAATTTAAAAAAGAAACAAATTTTTGGAATCTGCGATTGTGGCCAATTATTTGCAAACTTCTTAAAGTAATGCAAGTAATGCAGTATTTATAAAAGTTGTAAATTGTGTAACTATTCACGCTTCTAGTAATATTCGAGTGTTTTAAGTGTTGTAAACTGTAACCGGTACTTGTTACCACTCTTGCAAAAACGAAGACAGCTACGTGTGGACTCGGCATTGTTCGTTCTCGAAACTCGATGCCATAAGACGTGATGGAGACGTTACGTATTTTTATATCTACTGATCATAGCTCCTTTTTTCATTACGGATCGCGTTTCCGTATATGTGCTGTACACTTCCGTAAACATTTCCGTGGATGTACGTAAACTGTGGGGTGAGCGCGTGGGAGATAAATTACTGACGCTACAAATATTGCACCCTACAAGTTTATTGGAAGCGAAAATAGACTTACCAACGAAGGGCTACACTGCAAAACATTTTGAGAAAATACTTTACTGGAGTGATTTTTTTTTACCAATATATTTCTTAGTCCGTAAGTTTTTTGGGTGTCATTCTGAAACTGCCAGTATGCAGAATAAATGCATCGATATGAAAATGTATTCGCTAACTATTTGGGCAAACATAGTTTTATAGGACTGCACTTCCTTAATTTTCTGTGTTGGCTTTCAAAATTCTGTAGACTTCAGTTAACATATTAAGTGTTATTTTTATACACCCGCGTAAGGATAACTTCTAGCAAAATAGTCTGTAAAATCAGAATTTTTCCGTATGCACTTCTTTCAGTAATAGTTACAGAAGATAATCGTTTACCAGGGAAAGTAAAAACCTTTGGCCTAGGGTGGCTGCTTCTTGCTTTCATCCTACTATACCAGGGAACCCCCGCCCCCCAGGGGTGTGTGTCAGTCTCAGGGAGTTGGCTTGGGGGGGGGGGGAATGTGTAAAATTATTTGGAATCGGTAACTTTTCATCCAGATAACGAATTCACGTTGTAGCTCTCTATGCCGGGTAATGAAAGAAGGTTATTCATGTCATCATTTTACTATATTCTTCTTAAGAGACGTCTTTAATTAAACACGTCCTTTTTAAGAAAGATTATGTTTACATTATTCCCGTCAGCGTTTATCGAAATGTGATAGGGGCTACAGGTTACTTGCCACGTATAAAAAGGGTGGGGGGGGGGCATTAACGGGAAAAAGTTTCGTAATAACTGTACTAGACCCATTAAAGTTGAGGATAATTACTTTGAATGGTTGAAGACGCCAGTTTAGAGCTAACCTGTGCAATTTATTTAAGAGGAAACATACAAACACAAAATTGCGCGTGTAATTAATTCGGTTGTGTTTTATCTCATGAAATAATATTCCTGTGTTAAGGTAATAATTTGCGAGGAATTAAGCTGCA
>NQII01004305.1:0-11168 GCA_002778355.1 Clitarchus hookeri | reverse complement strand
GGTGTGGGTTGTATGCCAATTACGAGCTGAGGTTTCATAACGAGTCCAAGGTAAGATATAATCGGTCTACTTTGCATAAAAGTGCAAACTGTTACGTCAGACGTACTCATGATATGGTTCCACGCGAACTGAAGAATTGTAAATGACCGAACTCTTTCAGTTACAGTTCACGAGAAAAAAAAACTGCCAAAATCGAGAAATATACATTTTTTTTAGAAGTTTTTTTTTGTGCATTTTGAAAAATTGTAAGTGCAGTACACAGGTGATTAAAAATAAGTGGACAGTATTGCAGGAACGAATTCCTCATATTCAGACAATAAAAAATATTTATAGCAACATGGGTTCGGAAATGCTTGATTTCCGAGATATGAATGTGTATCTATGACGAATACATTTTTTTTTATCTCCCCAAAGGAGGTGATAAAAATGTTCACCCCCTGCGCGTATTCAGGCCTCACGCTGACGTCTCATTCTCAAGCGAAGACGATCCCAAAGGCCTGGAGAGTCACATATTACCTCACAACACGTAGCAGTTNCTGACGTCTCATTCTCAAGCGAAGACGATCCCAAAGGCCTGGAGAGTCACATATTACCTCACAACACGTAGCAGTTCCATTCCGAAGGATCGCTATGTGAGGCGCCGGAGACTGGTACACCAAAGACTTTGGGTGGCTCTTAACAACGAGGTCATAAGGGCGAAATGAGGTGAGCACGGAGCAGCGCCGGAATGCAAGGGTGGGGGAAAACGGGAAATCCCCCGAGAAAACCCACCGAACCAGCGGACTCGTCCCGAACGATTCCCACTTTCGAAAATCCGGGAGTAACCCGGCCGGAGGTTGAACCCAGTTCGCTTTGGTGGGAAGAGAGCAGTCTAACCGCTTGGCCACCGCGACCCCTCTTTGTATTTGAAATCCCCTTNCCAGTTCGCTTTGGTGGGAAGAGAGCAGTCTAACCGCTTGGCCACCGCGACCCCTCTTTGTATTTGAAATCCCCTTTGATTTAATGAGTGCTCGCATACTAGCTAATCCCTAACGCTTAGTTGAGCGCGGATACCAAGAAATTTGAAGAATTCACGCCTGCAATAATGCCCCCTATTTATGAATCACTCTACAAAGCAACGAAAAATAAACGAAATCAAAAAAATGTGTTAGCCTATGCCATATAAAAAAAAACCTAAACAAAATTTTGAAAAAAAAATGTAAGAATATCATAAGACAGTAAATTTCAACGGAATTAAAGAAAAATGACGTATATTCAATACATATCTTCGAAGTGTTTTCATGTAGGGCTTCATATTTTACACGTGATATTTTCATAGACGTCAATACTTCCCGACTAGTCGAAAACGAGTCCTTTAGCGACGGCGGGCGATTTGCTCGAGCAAGCAGGAGCGGGCCACAGCCTGCATTAAGAAGCCATCCCGGGACTCGAAGCCCAGTCCACCANAATTTGCTCGAGCAAGCAGGAGCGGGCCACAGCCTGCATTAAGAAGCCATCCCGGGACTCGAAGCCCAGTCCACCAGAATAAGAATCCAGTTTGTTTTCCCCGCGTCACATTTCTTAGCAAGTGTTTGTACGTACAATTACATNAGTCCACCAGAATAAGAATCCAGTTTGTTTTCCCCGCGTCACATTTCTTAGCAAGTGTTTGTACGTACAATTACATTAATCAATTTTCAATGCGACAGATTCGGCAGAGAGGTAGAGAAAGATATGCAACGTAATAAAAATCGTTCATATATGTATTTGTAGTGTGCGAATAGTCATTTCATGGTTTCCAAAAGACAAATTTAATTATCGCCCTTCCTACTCATAGCAGTTAAAGAAAAATTTGTGTCTTATTTATTTAATTGTATTGAAAACTGTGAAGTAAATATAGAAGATAATGAAAAGAACAAAAGTTCTACACAAATGAAACCGGGATCTGAAGTTCCTTGCAAGCAATTAAAAATCTCCTGCGTGTAAGATCGGAAATGTCGGCATATGTGGAGACACATGGAAATGCACTGATCGCTGCAGACTGCTATCTCCTCGTTACCAACATGAGTGCTCTTAGCCTATGACGTGACGGGTTATCGTATTATCAAGTATTTTATTTACGCAGCTAAACTAATAAGAATATTAAAAAGCCATACGAGATATACTACTTTTTTCGCCACTGACACAGTCTTCTTAGCTGTCCACAAAAAGAAAAGATATTTGCGTTATTGTGCGTAAAAACCCCCCAAAACCCCTCAAATGGGGTACTGTATCTCGTTTCTACACCATTCGACGGATTTGGACTAAATTTGGCCGGAATGTCCTTCAGTACCCACCTTAAAATAATATGTAGACTAAAATTCTACTTTTTTGACGGACGTAGACGAAATCTGGCAGAGATTCCCTTCAGTACAAGTCTTAAACTTTGTGTAGGCCAAAAAAAGCTCCAGTCTCTCATTGGGCTGGAAACTCCTAAAACAGCTTCGAGTATCACCAGGGCCCTATTGGGTTTTAAACCCCTAAAACAGGGTCGTTTATCTCTTCTTCACTTCTTATGCCTGGGCAACACCGGGTAGTTCTGCTAGTATTTAATATATTTTAGTAAACGATGGTGTTGAATCGTACTAACATTCGTCTGAATAGGTTTATTCTACCATATGTGAATTCCTTCAGAATGATACATCATGCCACACTTCCTAGAGCAACAATTATATTAACTCGCAAAGTTGTAAAAAAAAAATTAATGCGCTGTTATTAGCTTGTACTATACTTGCTTGCAAGTTAAGCGTTATTGGCGTTCCACGAAACCGTAATATACAGTATGGCGATTCGAAAATTGCGGTATTCATCCATAATGAAACTCTATATCCACTTAAAAGCGAGCACAGCCAGTTGTTAGAGTACCGACAATTGGGGATGTTCCGTGTCTCGATGTATCGATAATTATCAACGCTATAAAACGTTGTTAGGTAACACAATTTTTCGGGGATATCGATGTATCGATTTCGCGATATTATTGATATTGTAGGCGTGATCGATTTAATGAGCAAATGTGTTGTTTCGGTTATCGATATCGGCAATAAATAATTTGCGGTACTGATAGTATCATAATAATTGTATACTTTATACAGTCTTCACCTATGTAAAATATAACTCCGCTACCACTCCTCCTTGATATATTAAATATCAATGAATTATTCCAATATTTCCAGTTCCATTACTATTTTACTAATATCGATGTTGTAGGCGTATCGAAAATGTCTAGTAGGTATTAGGATCAAAAATCGATACCAAAATATCGAGCAGCCAATCAACGACCTTACGAATTAAAGGCGCANGGATCAAAAATCGATACCAAAATATCGAGCAGCCAATCAACGACCTTACGAATTAAAGGCGCATTAATGGATGACGTAACACGCTCGTGATTGTCGAAAGGAAGGTGAGGAGTTGTAATTATGGTTGGTTCGGCCGCAGCTAGACTACCTTGGTGCCTACCTTCACTGTCAAGGTCACAGAAAACAATGACATGACATATTCTTGACACGAAGCAATTAGCTCTCAGGGTCACGAGTCTGCAGCGGACAAGGGCAAGTCGCTGGCAGACAATGAAACATGTTTTGCTTGCTTGATAGCAATGGTGCGATTTAATCACATATACAGAATGTCCCGAAATATGTGGGAAGTAATAGGGGAGTGTATATTAGACCCCAAAAAAACACAAAATGTTTCTACGAACATATGTCCTAATGTCGATAGTTTCCGAGTTAAAGACCTTCCGTCATAGTACCACACGTATTGGTAATAGTCGATATTATCCGAAGTGTGCCTGTAAATGTCATCAGTTGGAATGGTGTGAGTGTTATCACCTGTCTAGCACAGCTGGATAGCCCGTGCAGGACCAATCGCCTGGCCTGCACGCTCCACGGATCTCAGTCCATCTGAAGGTGGTTGTTTTACGCAGCTCCAGTTCCGGATATAACAGTGCTTCGCCAGCAGAAACGTGCAATTCCTGAAGTATTGGAACGTGTGTGACTATCAATGAGGAGGCGTGTTGAGGCATGCATTCAGGCAAAAGTGCGCATTTTGAGCACTTATTGTAAAGTGACGTATCACTGCTGATACACAAACATGGCTACAGTTATCAAACTGGAATGTCAAGAATACATTCAGTACAACATTTGAAGTTATGTAACTCAGAAACTATCGACTTTAGGATTAGGACATATGTTCACAGACACGTTTGGTGTTGTTCTGAAGTTTACTATTCACTCCCCAATTACTTCCCTCATATATTGGAACATTCTGTATATTTCAATTTGACAATTAAAGGCAGTTCTCATTTCTCCGATAGCTAAATTATTGCAACGTGTGTGTTTTTTCTTCATGCTACTGTAACAACTTATTTCTGGTGCTGAAACTGATCCCGTTTCTATTTTCATTGAATTTGTGTAGAGTGCAGTGGAAACTTTCGGGTGGCTCTTAAAGCCGAGGTCTTGAGAGTTCATGAGGGCGAAGCAAGGTGAGAATGGAGCAGCGCTGGAATGAAGGGGGTGAGGGAAACGGGAGATGCCAGAGAAAACCACTCTGATCAGCGGCATGGTTCGGCACGATTCCCACATGCGAAAATCCGGGAGTGACTACGTCGGGAATCGAATCACGTTTGAGATCCGGGAATTTCTCTTTTTAGAGCGGTGTTAAAATAGACTTCGTATTAGTGTTTTCCAAGCTGGGCATCGCAACATCCAGATGGGTGACCCATTAGTGCTAGTGTGGTGTTGCGAACTAATAATAAATAAATAACAATTGCTAAAATTGCTTTTTATAAATTTACAAAATGTTTAGGATTTAATAAAATGATATACCAACTGTAATGGTGTCTGAACGCACACTGTAGCGTCAAATAAGGGGCGACTCAGTGCCTACGAGATGTGTGACATCAACAGATGCACACATTCACTCAGTGTAGGATATTTTCATTTATTAGATATGTCGCACTACAGTTAGGTGCTTAAGAATGTGTCCCTATGAGAAAATGGAAACACCTTGGACAGAATTGCTTTAGATGTTTGTACTTTCTTGTTTCTTTTGTGACTGGGCCACTGGTTTGCTGACATGCCATGCAGGACTGTGGACCAGTAATACGCACGTATAAAGAGATCGAGCGAATCAAGTACAATCTAGCACGCAGAATAAAGTTCTCATCACGAAGGCACCAGCCAGCAAACGAATGACAGGGCCTGGTGTGTGTGCACAAGTGTCGACTTTAACCGGGGACGTCGAATGAACTCGCAAAATTTCCACGTCTCTAACTCAGGGTCACCCAGGTAATATCTAACATGATATGAACCAACTGCCAAGTATCTTTTAAATCCAGCTTGTCGTGGGGCTTACTTGCTTACTTTTTCCAGTCCCGAAACATGACTTGACCAGTATTGTTCGCAACCTTGTCAATCCAGGGAAGCTTTTTTTTTTCTTCAAAAACTAGGCAGTTGGAAATGTCAGCCGATCGTGGAATTACGGAAACTCAGGTAGGATACCTTAGTCGAAAATGTATCTGAGACTACAATAGCATGACCTGCTAGGGTCATCAGTGGCCACACTTCCTATTACGTCACGCTCATGTGAAAAGGAATCCAAGTGATTCGGAGGCTACGATGATCTTTATATACCCTTCGTAGCTCTTTTGTGCCTTATTGTGGAACGTTAAAAGAAATTTTGATATACCCGTCGTATCTAGCTAGCCCTTCTGTGCCTTATAATGCAACGTAAAAAAACATTAACTGTGCACTAAATGTGTTACACATATTTTCGTTTACATTTCACCACCTGAATAATTTCCCCATTCATCTAAAACTCTGTTACAATTAAGAAATAAGCCGTAGGGTTTTACAAACTATTTTTTAGTGTTTTTTTAACTGTTGGGCTCAAAAAAAAAATATTAGAATAACTGTGATAATCATTACTTGGGATCGACATCTCTTAAGAATAGCGAAATACATTTCTATTTACAATATTATTAACCACCTCAGAGAAAATTTGCATTAACTATTTATACTCTGTACCCAAGACAGAGGAATTCACCCTGCATGCTGCGTAGGAATGCGGACATTCTATTTCCTCTTGCTTTTAGGCATAATGCGTGCAGTAACCACATTTGCCTTGACAAAGTTCACCGGGAAGAACGTTTGTGCTTCAAGGTCGCGGGGACCAGTTACAGCTGCTGGGTGGATGCAGGAGCCTTGAGGTTTGATGCCCCAAGACCACGAATATGCATGTCATTTATGTATAAACTAAACTCTAAATCTGAATCAGCGATTTCAGTCAGGCTTACTTTTTCCGAGTCTTCAGTTGATGAACTGTCGTGTACTGGTGAATCAATAGAATGCTCTGAGGTTTTTTTTACTGCCCAGCCAGTGCAATTTACTAGGAATGAATAGAAATAACTTTTTCACCAGTGAATACTAACAACTAAGTTGATCAGCATAATTTTACTGATTCAAGTGGAGCAGAGTCAACAGATATGCAGTCAAATCCGCTAATAAGGAGCAGTTTTAACTGTTTCGATTTTAGAGTATACAAGTACCGTGATTTAGAGTGTACAAGTCTAATAATTTGCTGCTGACCTCCTAACAGAATTAATTAAGTACAAGCACAACTATTTATGGATCTTATTTTACCAATATACTCATATTATAATGTATAAATAATGAAATAAGGCCTTTAAATGAGTAATTACTGGTAGGATTTCCAATCCGTGCTTTCTGTCAGCGGGAAATATTTAACTTTTAAATTATTGGTGTTCAAAGAAGTGACATTCTTCTATCGCTTTTTTTTTAAATTATGTATCTAGTACGTGAATTGTGAATTATACAGTTTACTTCCTTTCACAGAGAAAATTCCTAATATGGTATATTTTAGTCTTCTCAGAGCACTTAAAAAATGTATACAATCAGAATTTTTAGAAAGTAAATTACTAAAAAAAGATTTTTCATTTTAATTTAGTCACAATTTCACATGATCTCGTTTGCAAATAAGGTGCGTGCTGGATACTGAAATTTTTCTGAACATCAAATGATTTCATAATTTTCAATCCCAGATGTTTACAAACAAGCTCGTATCACATTTTTGTTTACAGAGTATTTTTTGTTAAAATAAATGTAATAGTAGTTTTACCAATTACTACGTTCAGAGGAACTGGCTTTTCAAATTGTTTTACTTTTTCATTTTAACTATCTTTCGTTTTAGCTTTCGTTTCATCGTGAGCTCCGTGCTATAATTTCTGGTTATTCTAGGTCAGAATAAGACTAAAGGCAAGCTTTGTTACTCCATGACCTATAATGGACTCGCTTTTGAGTTTAGCAAAATTTGAATCTGCTTTTGGAACACACAATTTTTTACTTTAAGTAATACCGATATTCCACACTTTTCAAAATAGTGTACACAACACTCCACTGTCACGTATAACTTAGTTTTTGAAAAATCTGTCACGTACCTTTGAGTAACGAAGGAATAGCGTCAATTCCATTCTTCAAGGTGCACTCGTCCAGGTTGGGGTCATTTCTCGAGCAGGGCTTGAAGTAGGAGGCTGTAAACAGAAACAAACGATAGTGCTTGAAGAATTAGTTGGAATTTTTAAGCACATAAATAAAAAATTAATTATTGACTAAGTATCTTGAGAAGTGTATGGCTAAGTGAATACTTTCGAAAACCCTCCTTAATTTATCTCCAGCAGGTGTAAAATGTTTTTTTTTTTTTTTTCCATTCTCCTAATTATGAGCACCCACGTTCTAAAAAAAGACAGTGAGAAACTTTTACAGGGGTATAGTTATTATAGGCTATTCACTGATGTTTAAGCACTTTTGAAATCAAAATTTTTAAAATGTTGCTGCCCCTACTTGCATGTGTTATAAAGAGCCAAAGAACTGGCAACCGTCCAGTAAAGTTGGCAACGATGGAAAGAACGCAGTTCTCTCTATTAACGTTCAATCAGAAGTGTTATAGGAAAATATTTGTGAATACCGAAATTCTCTATATTGCTATCTCTCACGTTTAATACACACACGTATAGTCTGTTCACTGTAAAGTGAGCACTTTTGAAGCTCTAGTTACGTTATCCTTTCAGCCTTATTTTATATTTTAACCACCTTTTAAAATAAATGTTTCCATGTGTATAATAAACACAGTGTGTATTTTCCACCGCACTCGGATGTAAACTTACAAGAATAAAATAAGATATATTTATTGACTGTTATTCCAAACGAGAGGGCTCTCAAAAGTGCTCACTTCACCGCGAATACCATATACAAAAATTAGAACATTTGTAAAATATTTACTTGTACAGTAAATTCACAGTTTCACTTGACGACACACGAATTAAGTGATCAGGTCAATGGTACTGATAATTTTACATATGGTGAAAAATACACAACATGCATACAAGTAGATCTTTAGCAGGGCTTACAGAAGTGCTAAGTTTACCGTGAACAGCCTATATTTAGGGACACTCTATTTTCGAGAGAATATTTCGTGACCAGTTTCATTTAATATCACTTACGCTCAGATCCACCTTCTTGATTGAATGATTTACGTGTTACGCGTAAATAGTAAAACGAAATAGTATCAGTACTCGCAAACAATGTTTACCTAACACTTCTACGTTAAAACATGAAACTATTTTCTCTTCGTCGTTACCAACTTTACTGAGCGCACAGCAGCCAGGGTGCCCATAAAATATATATGCAGGCGGGGGCAGTGGCATTTTTTGAAGGTTAGTTTCAAAAGTGCTCCGTTAATCGCGAAAAGCTTATACTTGCAAAACGATTAGCGTTAAAGCTTCCCGTCCTTAGTATAAATCTAAGTAATTACTCACAAGTTCACCACGTCAAAGTAGTGAAAGTTTATCCGCGTACATCCACGGTAGCGTTCCTAAGATTGCTCGGGAAAAAGTCAACTGACTACGGAAGTTCCCAACCTTGTGTAGCTGGTGGTGACGCGACAACTCACCGTGTTTGCGACTTGGCGTGTGGCTTTATTTCCATACAATGCATATAGTCCATTCACGGTTACCTCCGACTTGTCTGAATTCCAACTAAAGTTTATCTTCCAGGCAAATCCTCCACCTCGTGCAAACAAAGCGTAACCAAGTATAGGAAATTACACCAAAGGAACAATTCACCGCATTCGTGCGCACTCGGTTCAGTAATTTTTTCATAAGAAATATTTCTTAATAGGTATTACCAACACACCTGCGTTATCTCCGTCTTATTCATTTTAATTACAAAATAAATATAATACTTTATAGATCAAATAAAGTAATTTAATGTTAACAGAAATATAAAATGTTTCTGATATGTGACATATTTTGGAGACAACCATACACGTAATAAATACGGTGATTTTTTCAAGGGTTTGCTTCAAAAATGTGAATATACCGCGAATAGACTATACGGGAAGATTTTTCAATTATAGTTTACCAAGTTTGCTATAGTCCATTTATGAATCCTTTGCACCTTTCTGAAGCCCTGCTATTATATATTCAATTATATATTCCTCCGCCTCGTTCCAACAAAGGTTAACCGAGTCTAGAGAATTACACAAGTGGGACGACGCGCCGCATTCGTGCGCATCCAATAAAATAATATTTTGCATTACAAATATTTATTACTAGTCATTACCAATACACCTATTATCTTATTGTTTTATTCGTAGCTATAAATTATAAATTAAATATTTCAATTCATTGTCTAAATTTTAATAAAATTTCAATGTAACCAAAAATAACATATACGCTGTTTATGGTAAACTGAGCACTTCAAAAACCCTGCTTAAGATCTACTTGTATGCACATCTTGAATCCTTCCGTCATATTTAAAATAACATTGCTATGAGCCTGATAACTCTATTCATGTGTTGGGCAAGTGAAACTGTGTAAATATTACAAAAGTAAGTATTGTACCGGTTTAATAATTCTTACTCCTACATGTATAAAAAAAAAAAGAAGCAAAATAAATAATTTTAGTATTCACAAATATCTACCTTATGCTTTTTTTTTTCAACGGCAAAGCGTGGGACTTTTTTTCCTCCGTCGTTGCCAACTTTACTGGGCATGCGAATCAGTGAGCCCGTTAAAATACAAGCAAGGTAAACGGGCATTTACATTTTTCAAGGGTTGATTTGAAAGTCCCCACTTTACCGTGAACAGTCTATACTTTTATGATAACACTATAGTAAAACGTTTGTGATA
This sequence comes from Clitarchus hookeri, assembly GCA_002778355.1. NCBI lineage: Eukaryota > Metazoa > Arthropoda > Insecta > Phasmatodea > Phasmatidae > Clitarchus > Clitarchus hookeri. The sequence continues at coordinate 943 of NQII01004305.1, read as the reverse complement.
CACAACAACTAGACGCGTCATAGAAGGGGTGATTTTTCAAAGGTTTGATTCAAAATGTGCGAGTAGACCGCGAATAGACTAGAGAAATTGTTTGTAGGGTGTATAAGAAAGGCGAGCCGGAAGGAAGCACTCACGCAGCTTGAGGGCCGACTCTGCCGCCACCAGCAACCCCAGGAGAAGCACCACCGCCGCTGGGAACATGTTCGCCGTCGTCTCGGCGTGCTGGGCGGGCCAGGTGCCGGGTCCAACTGAGTCGCCGTCCACCACCGCTGGTAGTATATAACCGCGCCGTCGGTCAAGGTCAGTGTTGCCGCCACGGCGACTGGCGCCTCTCGCCCGAGACAACACACTCCTTACCGTCTCTTCCAGTCGTCACCACCCTCCGCTGGTGGGAAGACACGGGTCGACACTGGCCGGGTTGAGGCTACCGCCAGGGATGTCGAAAAAAATATCGATACATCGAAATTACGGTATTATTTATGCGATATATCGATATACATCTTATATTGATTTGAACTATATTTTATCGTAATCAATATTTTTAAAATGCTCCTTTAATAAGCTCTGTTTTGAATACGAAAATTGAATTAAAAAATTATGGCATGCAGGGACCAAGTGGGCAGAGTTAAATTTACACTAGATACATAACTTTATACCGAGGTATGTATTACTTTGATAGCGCTGTTACTTTGGCTTATGAGAAAATAATTTTCTTCATCTTTTGAGCTCACACTGAGTGAGTATGCACGTGTTTCTGTTCATGCGAACAGAAGGTATACCAAGTTTTCTAGCAATATCACATTTCATGAACAATTATTACTGCCAGGGGATGCAGAGATTCTGTGTAGAGAAGACGTAATTATTTACAAAAAAAAAAACATTACTAATATTTTCAGAACACGTGGCTATCATCACGAAAATTTGATGTAACAACAAATTTCAT
>NQII01004304.1:161321-210780 GCA_002778355.1 Clitarchus hookeri | reverse complement strand
GCTGCTTTGGTGTGGATTGTGGTGCTGGTTTTGGCATGTGTGGTGCTGATTTTGTCATTTGTGTGGTGCTGATGCACGCGATGCTGATTGTGGTGTGTGTGGATTGGTGTGTGGATTGATATGGATTGGTTCTGGATTCGTGTCGATTGGTGTGCGTGTACTTTTGTGGTGCGGATTTATGGAAATATTGATGGATTGATGTTCAAGAAGAGCACAGTAAAAAAGACTGTTTATCACAATCGTACATTCCAAATCTTATGGCCCTAGCACTATTGGTATTTCAATTAATGCTAAGTATGCCTAAAACTGATGGCAGTTGCTTATCCATATCATGATTATAAAATGACTTGGGCAGACGGTTACTACTCGTATGAAGACCTTGGATTGGTCACATATACATATATTAAAATAATAAATCTGAGTAGCATACTTATAAATACATAACAGTCGAGACAATGAATAATTTGCATATTCTGACATCATATAATAGACTTCACAAGATGAGACTGTATATGTAGTAACTGAATGAGTTTTTTTTTGCATGTTTCTGCAATACTCCAAGTATATTTCAGTACAAATAAAAAATAAATAAATAAGTTTTTAACTAAAAAATAATTTTTATAATCAGATACACACAGATTTTCCATTTGACATACCCCGTGCCTATTAAACCAATATGACCACTACTGTTCAGCCCTCGAAAAGCAAGCCTCCCAAACCTTGGTGAGGCCAGACGTGTACTGGACATGGAACAGTGGGAACATCCATAAATGTAAGTTTTTTTTTTAACAAATTTGAAACAAAAATTTTTCAAAATATTTTGTATTTATTATTTATACCTTTTTAAAGTTTTTATACTTTTCTGTGATTTTTGAAATTTTTTGGGTTGAAGGTTATTTAAGGTTACAGACATGGGTTCAAGGTCAAGGTCACCTTGGATCCAACATGGCTGACGATGGACACTGGACGACCTGGCGAGGGCTGCTTGTGTCGGGAGCTTAGTCGAACCACCTGTCATCGAACCCCGGAACTATATCTTGAAATTAATTTAATTTTCTTTTATTTTCTTGATTTTTCTTGATTTTTTATGTTAGAGTGGCGGGAAGGGTGAAGTGAGTGTGAGGTTAACATGATATGTTCTTCAATTTTTAGAACCAATTTGTTTCTGTAATTCTCTTAATTTTAGTGACTGGGTGGATTGTGATGAGGAAGTGGGTGGTTGGTTAGGGTGGTGGGGCGAGTGTGAGGTAAAAGTTATCTGTTCCTCAATTTTATAATTTTTTTTTTTAGATTTTTTAAATTTTATAAGAATTGCTGAAAGATGTGGGGTGGATATGTAATGAGGGGATGGTGATGGTGGGGTGATCAATGGAAGGGCGTTTAATGTTACTCGATTTCTAAGATATTCTTCATTTATGTGATTTCTCTTATTTTTCTTGATTTTTCATTATTGGAGGTGGCAAGAGGGTGAGGTGTATTGGAAAATGAAAAATGCACAAACGGAATAACAATGCAACGTCAACAATGCAACATCGCAACCGAGCAACAGATAGGCGTAATTTCTTGCACATAAATAGTTGAAGGGTTGAAAGGTGATATTGGCTACTTTTTATCGCGAGAAAATATCTCATATAATTTACTCAATATGTAATTTCCTTTAATCATTCTATGTTAAATGACATACCAATAGTAGTTTTAAAAATTGACAATAGAGGCGTTCAAATAGTTTCAATTGACTGCATTTACTTTTGGTTCCCTATTGATTCGCTTTTCGTTTTGGTTTTGTTGTTTAGAAATATTCGAATATTGTTCAATTTATTAGACTGGATTGACTTTTGGTACTGATTTGCACTTTGAATTGGATTTTATTTTTAGATTGTTTTTTTTTTCTGTTGTTTGGTTTATCATAGTCTGTATAAATAAATAATGACTCGCAAACGAAAATCAAGTCTTTCAAGAGCATCGTCTCAAGCACAAGCGAAAAGATTTGCTCGATCTCAAGAGTCTTCAGAAGATGCCGAACTGAGAAGACAAGAGCAAGCACAGCGACAAGCTGCTTTGAGAGCCGCTGAATCGCCTGCTCAGATTCAGGAAAGGCTCGAAGAACAGGCCGCATGTCAGGAACATCTCAGGATATTAGAGACTCCTGCCGATACTCAACTCCGTCGAGATGAACAGGCAGAGCGTCAAGCCACTTTGAGAGCCTCAGAAATGTGTGAACAAACGCAGTTACATTTAGATGAACAGGCTGAGCGTCAAGCCCTATTAAGAGCCTCCGAAGCGCCTGTTCAGACCCAACTACGACTGGAAGAACAAGCAGAACAACAGGCTGCGTTAAGGGCATCCGAAATACCTGAACAGTCACAGACGCGAATAATCGCAAACGCGGAACTCCAAGCGGAACGTCGACGAGCTTTTCAGAGAAACACTTGGTATGTATTTGATGACGCGACATTTCATTACGATCCCTTAATTGATTATAAGATTCACAGGCTTATTGTTATCGGACTCCTGGACAAGCCATGCCGGTTTTGTAGCGCTTTGAAATGAAAAGATGAGACCGCAGGGATGTGCTGTTCCAGCGGGAAAGTTTCCCTTCCTTTACTTGGTGAGCCAGAAGAGCCTCTGAAAACTCTCTTTTTGTATGACGTTGATGAATCATTGCGCTTTTTAAATAGGATCAGAAAGTACAACTCATGTTGCCAAATTATATATTTTAGAGTTGACAGAGAGATAATAATGCCCGGATTTTCGCCAACGTTTACTGTTCAAGGGCAAGTTTATCATAGAATAGGTGCGATTTTTCCAGCTATCAATTAGCAGCATAAATTCTTGCAGGTATTTTTCATTTGTGACGAAGAAATTGAAACAAACCACCGCTGCCAATTTATTCAAGAAGTTGAAAGAGATACGGTGTTGAAAATTCAAATAATGTTGCATGAACACAACGTCTTGATAAACACATTTAAAACCGCTTTAGAGAACCTGCCTCTTTACCGTACATACACATTAGCCACCATCTTGAATTCAAGTGACCATGACTGTTCGATGAACTCACAAACTTGAAATTTTTAAATGAATGACGTCGAGATGCTAATGGATGACATCGGGCAATTAATTAATACGTCTGAGATGTTAAGTGGTGGTACCAGACTGATAACTGATATATAACCGTATTAAATATACTTTTTATTTACTCATATTAAGTGGCATTTTAATTTACCCATGGCATCGGGTTCAAGTGAAATATGACATTACCAAAATCCTGCTTCATTTTTTAAATTAAGACCCGAATGAAAATTATTCTAAAATAAATGTAAAAATGTCATCTCTTGTAGGAGTCAGGTTGCATGATGCCCCACAATTTTTTATTATGATAAATAGAATTTTCGTGTTAAAACTAAATCTCAAACTTTCAATGTGTGTACTTAAAGTGTACGAAAAGTTGCAAAGATGCGAAGTTAATCAAACACTTGCAAAATGTGTTGGGTTGTTTTCTATACGTACGTGATTTAAAGTATTTGTGCACATTTTTAATGTTCAAAAATGTTTGCTGTCACTGTCTCTTGATGTAACCGTACTGCTCAGTTTGTCTGCAAAGCTGTTGCCTTAGCGATGCTTTTATGCCTATACATTTTTCTCCTGGCGAATATTTCGCAAAACATTTTTCTTTGCTGTTACACTCAACTCGTTTACACCGTGTGTTTGCATATCTGACATGTTCATTTAAAACCATCTTGCCGGAGCTGTGGGTATCACACAACTTCCAGTAGAGGTAAAACTACGAGCATTAACTAAACATTTTGATATCTCAATCTACTTGAGAAGCTGATATGATTTTCTTACAGCGAGTACACCAAAAAATGATTTCGTAGATATGTACGAAGCGAATGGTGTATATTAAAAAACCAAAACTGCATTCATGCCGACACTATGAAACTTACAGAACAGGATGATACAGGTTCGCGAGTCAACTGAAACTTGTTTGCTCCAGTGTTTGGTTCCATGTATAATTGCTTAGGGAGAGGGGAGGGATCCTTTTCAAGTAAAAGAAACAGTTTTGCAGTAAATGGAAAGAGATTATGTTTGTACAGGAATCAGGGAGCCGGAGATGAACTTCTAACAAACAAAAGATTTTTTCGTTAAGCATTTTTATTCATCAATTTATCACACGTTAATCTTCCATCTCAGCACATCCTATGCATCCACAACACTCATACAGTTGCTGCTTCACACATCAAACATCTTGCCACACTGTCTCAAATAGAGAGAGCATCAACAACACACAAGTGCATCTGCTGTCCCTCTGCATTTACCCGGGCTTGGGACCGGCAATATTGTACATGCACAATGAGGAAGAGTCCGTAGACCCCCCGCGTCACCATACATCCACAATACAGGCTGCATTACCAACACTGTGAAATTAAATTATTCCCAAAATGTACTCAGTGCCATAACATTTCACACTGAACATAGGCACACGATGTTGAATTAATCCGTGTGCCAGAAAATCTTTGTATAACAAATAAAATATAGCAGTGCAGTAATAATCGATACAAAAATATGCATTGAAAATAAATATTAAAATGTAGACCAAACACTATTTCCTACTATTTAGTGAGTTAGAGCAAAAAACTTGCAATTTCAAATGTTCTGTTTTGTAATTCATGTTAAAGTGTTAACTCTCACAAAGTCCAGCATAATCAGTGAACTCCAATACAAGACAATGAAAACTGTTCAATTTAATACTGTGACACTATGTATTTAAAACATACTGCAGTGTGCTTTCTGTACGATCTTCCATTCGCTTATCTTATGTACATATAAAAATAATTTGTTATCTGTATAGAAGCATTTGTATTCCATCTCCCCGTATTTGGTGCTTGCCATTCACCCATGGTAAGCATTATTTATTGATATACTTTAAATGTCGTTATCTCGTAAAGTGGAATTTTAGTTTTTGGATGCCACAAATCGGACAAATCTATTCAATGTATTACATATATTTGAAATTAATTGTGTGATAATCTAAATGTGCCAAGCATTTCAAAATTAACAGGTGATACAGAACAATTGAAAATATTTCTGTGTAGTTCCCGGCGTTACAAATATTTTCCTAAGGCTATATATACTAAAACATGGCACTTTTAAAGCAGAACCATTGCAATTTCGGAATGTTACTGTATTGAACTGAAAAGCCCGCAAATGTCCTAATCAATACATATATATATATATATATAACCCAAAAACAGCACATTTTTTAAATGTTACGGTATTGAACCAGTACAACATAATCCTTGATGGTAAGACATCATGGTGTTTGTTTTACTGCAGCTCTTGTTGCCAGTTCAAAGCATCACCTCAAGTGAAATACTACTGTGCTTCTTACGATGCACCTATGTCAACACATACCCCTCTTAGCAACCACTTCAACTTTACATAGGTAGGCATATAACCGTGTGTAGCCTCACAAACTCAGCCAAGAAAGTTTCAATGTACTCGCTTTACCTTAGTCCACCACTTACTTACTGAGTGATAGGGTACATTCTATTGTCAAATTCGCCTGAAAATGCAAGACCAGCTACCAAATCACAGTAAAAGTATTTTGCATGTATCCGAAAAATAACTGTAAATACCAATATATTCCAGTATATATATTTATTTCCTTGCTTGATGAAATCATCGAGCAATCAATACATTACAGTTTTTTACAAGTGAAAAAGAATATCATCGCAATATAATGGCTCACCAAATTTATGCTTCAACTGGATGACAGAAAAATCATCTTAAGATTCTGTTCTGCATTTGAAAATTGGTTTTGCGATGATTTATAATTATTCTTTGATGCATGAGTTCTATCCATTGAGTGCCTTTGTCATATATTTTCAAAATATAGCCATGTATGCCCATTTAAAGAAACATATTTCAAAATAATTTGTTGCTGCACAGCTTAATAAGCCATGCTTCCTGACCAAGTTTAAGGAAACAATATATTTTTCTTTCAATACATGCTCCACTTCCTATTTAAAATTTCTTGACTGTAATAATGCAGTAACTCTTTTCTTCAAGGGTAGTGAATAGTTTCTGCTAATGTTATAATGGTAGACACTGAGGCACTAATATATGAAGTGTGGAACTAATGAAGACAGCAGGATTCGTGAAATTTCTGTGACTCTAAACAGTACTGAGAAAATTGTATGTATGGAATACGGCAACAACAGGGGTGACACTGAAAGGGTTGAAACGGGTATAAACTTCAAAATATATTGGAAGTGTAATCCAGAATACGGAAGAAAAGTTAAGAAAATGGAGGGCAAGAAAAGGCGTTATATAAAGTCATAATACCACTGAGATGACGCGAGGAGGCACCACAGAAATCCACGGTAGTGATATGCAGATGGTACAAGGTGCCTGATACATCAGTGATGATTAAGAGACATAAACAAAAATTAATCATGTGAAATGAATTCCAAGAAATATATAGCGAATGACAAGAATGGACGAGATGAATAAAAATGTAAGATATCGAAAAAGAAGTCCTTAAAAAAAAAAAAGACAGACAAGTCAATATTGATGTGATATACCAGTGGTGATAATGGAGCCAAGAATACCAAAGCTGTTACCTACCAAAAAAGGCAGGTGGGGGGCGAAAGAACAATATGAAGACCAATGGAAAGTTGGAGGGAAGAGGAGTGTAAAGAAGAGTGGAGCTGACTTGCATATAGTAAAAAACCACAAGTGATGGATGGGCAAAACTAGAGAGGTACGAATTCTATGCAGGTATAGCCAATTGTTGGAAAGCACATAATGGTTAACAATTTTCACAGTAAGTACTGGTTATTGGAGCTGATTATCAAAATGTACGAAACAGAGTTTTTAAAGTGAACTTTCTCCTAGTGATCCGACATCTTTAGTAGCTTTCTTATGTTACGAACATATGATAGTGTCGAGTTTTGCTTCAATAGAATTCAAGGTACTAATCTCTTCCCTTGCCATTAGGAATGTGTACCTACATTACTGATGCTTAGTTTTTCTTTTCAAACATACATATACGATTTATATTTATGGAGTAATTCCACACTGAAAGGTCGAACTTGTGGTGCAGTGTGTTATAGTGATTGTTGCAATACGGGTCATTGCCAGTATAGTCCACTTCAAAAAGTCATCCTGCATGACCTTAATTTTTTTTTTTTTTTTTTTGCAATGTCAGGCAAACTCATATACGATGAAGCTCTAAGCAAGTATGTATTGTTTATTCTTGGCTGTAATTTACACATTACAATCTTATCATTTTTATATTTTGGTTTACTTCGCAAATTTTGGCCGTGATTAATTGAGTTAAGTGGGGTATTTTATAAATGTTATTACATAAATTTTTAGTTATGAAAGCTTCTTTGGCCATTTCCTTTTCATAAAGGAGTTAGCTTACCATGGATGCATTCAACCACTACTATAATTTCGAAGTCCCACTTTTCAAAACCTAGTTCATTAATTGGCCAATAAAAAATTTAACAAAACCAAAATTGCAAATATTGTATGCTTCAATGCCTTTATTTTTGGGCACATGTGTTTTAAGATTTCTACTGAATGCAGAGAGCCTGTTTGGTAAAGACACTTATTAAACACTCCTGCTTTTCCCCTCACTAAGCAATTTGTGGACAAGGAGCAGCAGTATTCACCAAGGTAAATTCATTTTATGCTTCTTGGCAAGGGATGGCACTGGCACTAAACAAATCTTTACACGTTCTATTAGCTGTCCATGAGAGCAAATTATGCATCAAGTTTTTTTAAGCTGTATCCAAAGGTCTGTTGGCTTTGGGTTGATAAGTGTTGCAGCTTTAAGTGAGGGTGTCTTGCAATTTTGTAGCAGCATTTAAAAGACGTGGCCTAATCAAATGCTACACGACTTTCACCATCACGTTTAATCAATTTGTCGCTGTGTCCAATTATCTTCTCACAATTCTTCCACAAATTTCCAGTTTTGCAGAATGAGTGAATACTGCTTTGTAGCTTAATATTATTTGTGCAGGGCTGATGTCAGATGTCACAGCTGTCTGACTAACCATACCGTCGACAGGGGAAGAAGTACCTGAAGTCATGCTACTTTCTGCCCACCATTAACAATGAGTACTCTGCAACAAAACAGGAAAACCAAGTAATACACACATGTTATGCACAAGTATAATACTGACATAAAAATTATTTTGAAAAACTTAAAAATTTAGCAAATAAGCTTCATGTGGTTTTGCTGTCTTGCAAATTGACATTGCTGAAAAGCCACCTTCCCATAGAACCCATGATTTGGTACGAATATATGATGTAGAGAAGAAATTTCTATAACATAAGCACAAAGTATTACTTGTCTGACACAAATGAGACAAATTCAGAAGTATAAATTAAGCACAGACACCAAATGTGGTTAGCANTTCTATAACATAAGCACAAAGTATTACTTGTCTGACACAAATGAGACAAATTCAGAAGTATAAATTAAGCACAGACACCAAATGTGGTTAGCAGTGTTTCCAGTTCGAAACCAGAAATGGCAGCGATCAGTTCCAACAGAATCCGCGATTTTATGAGCAGGTACATAACAACGACAGAAGCACACAACACTTCTCCACAAATTTTTGACATATCGTGGATGAACCAGCTCCATGACCAATGCCGAGAAACTAAAATATGCAAGATCGGTAACAATAAAATATAATCTATAATGGACAAAACTCTTCCACTGGACACTCTTCTAGTAACATTTAAAGTAAATCTAACACGAAAAACTACAGTTTACCACCCAATTACTGAAAAGACTTAACCAAATGCTTCCAAAATACCGTGCACAATCGCCAGACCAACACATACCAAAAGACATCCACACTCCAAATATAAAATAAATTTTACCAAAAAGTATGACATACATAAAAATCGGCTATGAAGAGCGTGAGCTTGTTGTTGCAGTTCCTGGGAGCATTCATCAACACTTCGAAATCTTATTAAATCCAAATCATCTCTTGAAAACATCCTCATCATTCTGTCCACATTACACATAGCAAAATGAGTATAAAGTAAACTTTTAATATAAAAAGATAATTTTTGAAAATTCCTATATGTGGGAGAGACACGTGCGTTTAAAACTATGTAGTTTTTAACCCATATGTCTGGTGTGTGGATAAGATAATAATTAAAAGCATGGGGTAAGTAGTGTACACTACTTATCCCTAACACGAGTTTTTAATTATTCTATTTTTATTTAGAATGAAAAATTTTGTAAGTTCTGATACAACATTTTTTAAAGGGCTTAAAATTTATATAGATATAAAATTACAAGTCAAAACAAAATACTCGCCGCCGCTTTTTTTGTTTTAATTGCAGGGAAAATTTTTACTAAATATATTTCTCCTTCCAATGAATTTGTAACTGTATTCCAACCTAAAGATCTTCATCGAAGTTCTTCTAATGCTCAAAAATTCCAGTAAAACCCCCATTAAAAACATGTTTTGGTGTTGACAATCAGGTCACCACTTCGATCAATCTCCCAAGCACAAGTTATTTACCAAAATCATACCTACTAATGTCAAACATATATTAACAAAATCTCAAGTTTTTAATTCACTGAGAAAATTGCTACATTTCGACATGAACTTCGAAAAAACTCCAGCAGAATTACAATGATTTTTTTTATCAATGACTGACATTGCAATGTGAGTTCTTTAATAATAAAACTCGGTTAGTGGGCATACGTCATCATCATCATTAAACACACGTGTATCAAATGCAACAATTTCTTATCTGGAAATTTAGATACAAATGTAACATTAGCAAAATTCAAACAAGGGCCAAATCATTTTGGATCACAACACATTCTAATATTATTGAGATGAAAAGCACATGTAACATAAAAACAAAATGTATTGATAAGCCTACTTTCTGTTTACGTATTTAACCGATACACATCTGCTAATGGGATGACAAGAGGCGATTCTTAAAACCTAAGAATTTGAAAGGCAGTATGGCCAAAAAGCACCAAACCTATATAACATGGAATGAAAGCCCATAACCTAAACAAAAGAGTTTCAAAAACACGAAAAGATTCGTAATTTCAACACCAAAAGCAGTATAAATGAGAATAAATTAAGGATAATTCCGCATGTATTTGGTTGGCATGTGTTACTTACATTGTGAATGCAAATGCACAATAAAAATGGGTCTAAACCAAGACTGGCCACTGCTACAAATCCGGCAGGCAAACCCTAACAACATGGCGCGAGCAAGCAAAAAGGGTATTCTTCTTCTCAATGCAGCTATTGTGAAACAAACATAAAATTACTGGAAGAAGGATTGATGGCTCACATATCTCACATAAAGACCTAAATTGTTGAAGGTGGAGTAAACATATCTAAGTCTAAAAGACGTTTTAAACACATAGCCAAAATATTTTAGAATAAGGAGAAAAAAATACACAGTAATAATCACAAGCACGATAACGATGTACGAATGCCAGCAAAAGACAAGGAAGCAAGGCGAATCAACGAGAGAAAAAATCAAAGGCTAACTACACATCAGAGCATATTATGCACAAATTCGCAGCACAAACACTGATGTGAAAGTCAAATGATGTCAACAAATGGTGTTCTGATACTCTGGACTATGAGAATTTGAAAACATATATTTCTACAAAAGAAATAAATGGGCTTCGAAGGCCAGAATACATTTGAATCCTGCAGCCAAAATTTTAAGCCCGGCAGAATGACAAGGTGGGATAAGCCTAGCCTTGCTGCAAGTCCACTACCTGTTAAAGCATGTGTAAACTGAAGAGCCAAAAAAACTGGTACACCTGCCTAATATCGTGTAGGGCCTCCCGAGCACGCAGAAGTGCCGCAAGACGACGTGGCATGGACTCGACTAATGTCTGAAGGTATGCAGGAGACAATTCACACCATGAATCCTGCAGGACAGTCCACAAATTCCATCTGCGCCAATTTGGGAAAAGGTTGCACGTCTGTCACGTTAAATGATTCTCGTCAGTCGTCGTTTGTCCCGTTCTTTCACAATTTTTTTCCAGCCACAGCGATGTGGAAAATTTGATGTGTTACCAGATTCCCGACATTCACGGTACATTCGTTAAATGGTCGTACGCGAACATCCAAATGTTATCGCTACCTCGGAGATGATATATCCCATCTCTCGTGCACCGACTATAACACCACGTTCAAACTCACTTAAATCTTGATAAACTGACATTGTAGCAGCAGTAACAGATCTAGCTGCCGACCGCATCGCGTTACTCTGATTGGTTCCGTATCTCTGTTAATTGCATACGCGCGCCTATACAAGTTTTTTTTGGCTCTTCGGTGTATATTCGGAGAGACACGTTCTCCATCCTGCAGCAAGACTTGGGTCCATCTGCTACTATTTCAAAACGACCGGGTCTCCCTACATTAGATCGAGGGAGCATGATGCTTCCCGCAATGTCAGATCAGACATGGCATCACCTGGAGATGGACTCCCCTGCTCCGAGTCTACCAGTCCTCTGCTAGACGTCTGCATCTTGACCCCTAAGCTGCGCCAGCTGTTTCAGGGACATCGACTAGAAGCTAGTCTATTTACTGGCCATTAAAAACCGCATGCCGACCTTCGAACAAAATAAAGAATAAAATGTTTAAACATCGACTAGCACTCCAAAGCAAACAATTAGAGCTGGACTCGCCGTCCTTTCCTTCACTGCTCTGCTTCTCGCTATTACTGCTAACGTAACCGTAGGGAATGTACCTGAGGGTGGACACTGTGAACGAGTATGCGGGACCACACGTTTCTTTAGCTTGTTACATATGGAGCACCAAAAATTGAGTGTGCAGGAGGATCATCCAGTTCGTGTAAAACCAGTTCTTNCACACGTTTATTTAGCTTGTTACATATGGAGCACCAAAAATTGAGTGTGCAGGAGGATCATCCAGTTCGTGTAAAACCAGTTCTTTGCCAGGTTCTGCATGGAACCGGCAAACTTTCGCACTGTGTTTGTATGATATATAATCATATTCTACCTGCAGAACCAAACACATATCCTGGTCATGACACAGCACTTACTGTTTAAATGGTTCGGGGGAGACTGGATGACCAGGATAATATATTTTGTACATTGTGAGCAAGTTACAAATTTTATTCTGAAGTTACGAATATTTTTTCTACGTGTTTCTCAAGTTGCGATTTTTCAAATTTTGTTATGATTTCAGTAACATCATAATTATTTACAATTTGTTAAACATTTTACTATAAAAAGTGTATTTATTTTCAAAATTAAAGGTTTGAAGTCATTAAAATGTATTTTTGTCCTTTGGAACAGCAGGATAAATCAAAATGAAAAGGTATGTATACACAAGTATTTTAGTTTTACTTAAGTGTTAAAGTAACACTTTTGGAAGTTGTTTGCTGCAGTTATAATTATGGTAATTCTTATATAAATAGTGTTTTATTGCTTTTTACTACAAAGTATACACACAAATTATTTATTTGATGCTACTTAAATTTGCGTGGTTAATTGTGTTTGCATGTCCACTTCTATGCAGGCATACTATAAGTGGCAAAACAACATTACCTTTAAATATACGAGAACGACGTCCAGTAACGATGTCAAACACAGGAGTGTTTGAAATTGAAATGTCAATCGCCTGAGTAAATATACATACAACCATACTGAAGAAAGCAACCTTGCAAATAAAGCAGAAGATATACACAATGAAATCAGATATGGTAAAATCATTCTTCTGAAGACAAAAAAGTTTAAATTAATGCTCAACACAATTACTTATTGCAAGCAACCACATGCAGAGTGTTACAATGTAGTTGCATTTTAACTGCTTTGCTACATTTTCTCGCACAAACACAATACATTAGGACACTTCTACACCATAATATTTCTGACGAATTCAGTTTTTAAAATAAAAACTTTAAGATGGCAGGAGCATTGTATGCCCTAACTCCTACAAAGGATGACGACTTCAAAATTAAGACGTGTTTCAAAACGCATTTAAATGCCTAGGTACATTTAAGAGAATTCAAGACGGAAGATTTCAATGTGACATAACATTTCAATATTACAAAACAATACAGGTAACTAATGGATAAAATATTAACTATAAAACAACAAATTAAAATACCGATTAGCATCTTAGCATCAACAATGAGCTGCCCTAAAACAACCGCTAAGCGGGCTACACACGGGCCGATCCGATCCGATCCAACCGATCCGAACCAATCAGCCAACCGCAGGGGACGACTCTACAGATGACCCGATCCAGCTGCCCAAGATGTCAGCACAAACGCGACTGTCATGGCTCCTATGTTGTCCAAAATGTCCTTTTAGGATTGAGAATCCATACGAAATTATCAATCAGTAAATTAAGACAATTATCAATCAAGAAGACCAATTTATTAAAGATGGGTAATGTCTGCTAACTTCACAACCGTGCCGATGGTGCTACACACGACCCAATCTATAGGGAGAAAAGATGGCGAGTCGAGAATATTTGAAAAATTGGAAGGTCCAGACCACCCTAGCTCCCGATCATTGTACCCGACCAGTTTGATGACTACTAAGTTCCCCATTGCTTCCTAGTTTTTGCCGACATGTTCTGTCGTTATTTCTATGTTATGCCACCCACCCCTCTCCCTTCAAGTTTGGTAATGAACATAGTTCGTTTTAACAGTTGTAATTAATATAACTTTGTACTGCTCAAAAACGTTGTTTTGGTGCTGTTTTGGTGCCATTTGGTGAAGGAATAGGAAAACATTATGTGGACAGATTACATTCAAAGTTTAAAATATCCATCTTCATTTCGCCGTTTCGTGACAAGAGTAGCGCCAAAGTAAAAATATCGAGAGGCGCAAAGTTACCACTGCAGGTGCAAATTAACCCTAGTTTACAGTTTTTCAAAGGTTTGATAGTGAACCAGAAATAATACATGAAATCATTAAGGTCACAGAAATCCAAGATGGCATTTATCCTAACACACAGGAGCCTGTGCTCGTAGCGCCAATTTCATCAATTGATGATGTTCTAAAAAATAGCCAGAGTAAAAAAAACTGAGTGAGCCTTAATTAAAACAATAGCCGTACAGTTCGGTGTTTAAACTTTAAAGTTATTCACAAACCACGATGCTTGTTCTGTTTTCTCTTAGAAAGTGTGTTCCTATAACCATCATTTTGTAAGCAATTATATAATTTCGTATATTATACTCAGTTAGGAATTTACGTAACTACTCACTTGTTTCCACCCATACCTTTTAATGTAAGAGGTCATTCTTCTGGTGTGATGTCTCATGCCTGTTGGTATTCTCTTGAGGCGAACGAATCACTTCTAACGTCCATCGAACTCTTGCTGGTTAAGACAAACGGAAATAATTTAAGAATTTTCCATCATCCTGCAATGAGTGTGAATTACACCAACAAAAGGTTTTCACCAGCATTATGTATACTTAGTGTTTAATACTGCGCGTTTGCCTGCACACGTCTAGCGGATAGGGTAAACATAATTTACAATTATACATAAAACACAAGGAAAACAACAGAAAAACCCCGATCACCAACATCTGCATTTACCACATGCACATAGCTACGTGCGGACACACAGCTGTAAATATAATAAGTGCCCGCTCCATACATAGTAGATATACGCTACGTGATATGCGGGTGTTATTGCAGTATACAGTATGCGTAATAACGGTTGACAAAAAGGTGATATTTGGTTTACAATTTCTTGGAGAATTTAACGTTCCAATCCTGAAAATAACTAATTGGTCAGTAGTTATAAATAGCATATTTTGGGACAGGAGCTGGGGGTTGCAGTGCCTCGGCAGCCATCGTAGATTTCCTTTTTTTAATTTCCCTCAAAATTTTCTTTTTCCCCTCAATAACGTTCAAAATCGCCAAAATTTCCCTTAAAACCAGCCAAATTTCCCGCAAAAAATGTGTTTTGCACAATGCGCCTGGCACTTGCACAATCACACGGAATCCGGCTGAAATTATGCAAATGTCAGCCAGATTGTGCCGCCGTTTACACGCACATCACGCTCTGTCATTCCATGCCAGCACCATCCATCTTGTCTGAAGAAGGTTCGAGTTCATTGTCCCCATCATGCAACTTCATGCTCTGCCTTGTTATAAGTATATATTCTACGACCTATGCAGAGCACGCATATGCTAAGAATGCCTATACCAATCACATATATATGATAATTGTACATTTACTAATCGCACTTAATCGCGCACACGTCAATCACCCCGCCATCTTGGATACCCACCACCAAACTACCATTCGTGCCAGCTTGTGTGGCATCAAGGTGGGTGGTAGGGCCAAGGGTGCCTTAAGTCATCTTATAAACATACTTGCCCACCACTTTCAAACTATTTAAGATACAGCCACCAAACTCATAACATAGACATCACCCCCGATGAAGAAAAGGACCGCAGGGCCAAGTCCACCTTAAACCCTCTTAAAAGCATTGTTGGTCCCATCTGCTGAAGCTATAGTCATCAAATTTAAATCATATTCATCGCTCCCGACATCGAACAGGGCAGTGAGGGTAATTATACCTTAAACCTTCCTATAAGCATATATGTATGTCATTTACTATCTCCTAAAGGAACAGACGACAAATTCATATCACATGCATCACTTCTGACTGCAATCAAGGAGATAAGGACAAGAACACCTTAAGCACTGTTATAAGCATAATTGGACACCATTTAAGAACCTTTGAAGTTCGAGAACATGTAACAAAGCACACATCACCCATCGCCACCCTCATCGTCTGCTACCACGAGCATCGTGACAACTTGGATCCCCTCAGCGACTGATAGCCTCCCTTTCTCTACCGACATCCAGGCTGTATATATAAAATGCGAAAATGTATACATAAATAAACGTTAGCATGGGTGACACAACAACCAACCATATGCGAAAAAATCAAGGTATATACATATGCGCTGCGAGTATAATGCACATAGTCGTGGGTAACAGTAAAATACATACATAGTAATATAAACTAACACCATCAGCCCAACACAAGGGCCGGCAGCCCGAAGCCTCGTTAGCATTGGCAACAATTAACAACCGGCCATACATTGAAAAAGTAAAGGAGTTTACAATTGCACCGATAACAAGATGTGCGCAGTCATGGGTTACATTAAAACACGTGCACATTAATACAAATAAACACCATCAGTCTAACATGAGGGTTAGGGGTACCGAATATAAAAGATATGAAACCATCCTGTGAATTAAAAAAAAGTCGCGTAACAAATAATTAAGGACTGGCATATACACAAGTACATCTCGAGCATAATGTCATAACGAGCCATAATATATAAAAAATACCCGATCGTGCTAAGCTCTATAACAATGATATCAGTGTTGCTATATCACCGAGAATTTTAGTAAAAGCTACAATGTTCGGCAACATGAAACAGAACGAATGTTCACAAGGACCAACCTCAAAAAAGTCTACAATACAACAAGTGCAGTACACATTACGCGACTTGTAAAGACTATACGTTGTTTTGCATGTCGCGAAACAACATAAATTTAAACCATTAGTCGCGTAAGAGAGCCGACACAGCTACGCGCTGATGCAAACAGATATAAAAAATATATTGTAAAAGCAAATAGTTGTAAGTATTTACCAACCAACGCATATTGCGCGAGTATCGAGCGCTGTAAGTCATGTTAGTCTAGAAAAATACTGATGCGAAGCCGAGAAGCACAGGAGTGATAAGGACAACACTGATACACACTGATGCGAACATACAAATGTAAAGGGAAATTGTTATAAGAACTTACCATCAATCGTAATCGCATATTACACATGAGTCAGGTGTTGTACACTGTGTTATACGATGCAAGATAAGACCGGGTAGCACTGGTTAATACAACAGAATAGCAAACGATTTCCTTATGAACCGATTAAAACGAAACCAACAAATTCAGTGTACAGCCAACACTCACCCACAACACTAGCAGCGGAATGCGTCCGACCCGTCTGACGTTGCGCGATCAACTAGCATTTCGAGAATCTGTAAGGCAGCCCAGGTGGTCGGCCGACGGTGTGGGCACTGTGCAGATCTCGCCAAGCCGTAGGGATGGTACATACACTAGCCGAGATGCATCAGGCTCCAGGGTGGCAAGCCAATCGACGCACAAACATGCACTTCCCTTTATGAGATGAATTCAGTTATACAGTACAAGGTAACAATTCATTTAGTTTTAAACAGTAATATACATGCATTTATTTTGAATAAGTAAAATTTACAGTGCTAGAACTGTAAGAACATTATGAAACGAATTACTCATGAATCGGTCGCCGCGAAATTTTAGATATATAGAAATAACTTGAAATGTATGAAATTTGCAATGGAGGGTAGTAAGAAAGCATCGCAANAGCGAAATTTTAGATATATAGAAATAACTTGAAATGTATGAAATTTGCAATGGAGGGTAGTAAGAAAGCATCGCAACATATACATTTCCACTATGTATGTACTCTGTTTTTTTGTCGGCCCAAAATAAAATGGAATAAAGTAGGGTAGCTGTTTCATACACACAGAAGACCTGGAGGTCAAGTGTGTATCCCCTAGCTATCGATGGGAATGCAACAGAAGCACAGACCACAATGGCTATCTTGCCTTTCCATGCATGACATACATCACCAAACAAGAAAGTAACTCGTCATTTACAATAATTGTAATTGTACCCGACAGTGCTGGAGATAGTGCACCAACCTTGAGATTAAGGTAACATAGGTTCAATCCCCTAGAGACCCCAATCATTTCACAGGTAAAAATATTACATCATACACAATCAAAACTTCTGTGTTATATCTATGTAATTAAGTATCGAAATCATCATATNAGGTAAAAATATTACATCATACACAATCAAAACTTCTGTGTTATATCTATGTAATTAAGTATCGAAATCATCATATAACAACTGCAAGGTTCAGGAAATAACTGAAACTATGTACGCACAATCTAGTGATGATGACATACCAAGCATGTAAATGCCTGCAGTGACTGGGGGAGAGAAGTGGATGGGNTGTACGCACAATCTAGTGATGATGACATACCAAGCATGTAAATGCCTGCAGTGACTGGGGGAGAGAAGTGGATGGGGAGGGCCAAAGTGTCACATTCACTTAAGTGAGTGTTTTCTAAACATTAAGTAGGATTGTAATATGGTAGTAAAACAGATTTACATGGTAAGTAACTGCAATTGACTTTATATTCAACGAATATCTGTTCATCGCAAATACTTGCAGCCTACCAGACATTTATAAATACATTGCAGTACATACAGTCGATAGCAATAAAAAAAAAAAAAAACATAATTTTTATTTATGCAATTATTCCTATTCTTAACAAAATCAAACACATAAACATTATTTCATTCATAAAACCTCTAGCTCTGAGTTCATCAATAATCGAATTTATCTCTTCAGTCAGAAAGATATCCGGTTCTTTGTAGTGGAACCAACAGCCGTAGTCTCAACCAAATCATTGGGGTCTTCAGTGATGAGTAGGTTGCGAGATACTTCTGGGCTAGAGTACAGGTTTCGAATCTGCGTTTCTTCTGCCCCCACTTCAAGCAGCCCTTATCTTCAACAACACGTTTTCACATTTGCTCTGCAGATGTCGTCACTTCATCATCGGTACTTCCATTTTCGTTTATTTTTCACATCATCCCCAACAGTCTTGGAGTCCTAACTTTCGTTATCTTCGCCATGACTAGTTGTAACATCTTTTTTTAATTTTACATGTTAGCAGTGCATGTTTGCCGTTTAAAACGTCTGACGATCTGCATGACTCACACTCTTCGTAGTAAATGTCTGCAACACTAGTATTTCCTTCATCAAATACNAAACGTCTGACGATCTGCATGACTCACACTCTTCGTAGTAAATGTCTGCAACACTAGTATTTCCTTCATCAAATACGGTTTTGGAACATGATGCAGGCCCAGGTAATGTTATGGGTGCCTGGATCAGAGTTAGTTTACAAGATGAATTAGCANTGTTTTGGAACATGATGCAGGCCCAGGTAATGTTATGGGTGCCTGGATCAGAGTTAGTTTACAAGAGGAATTAGCAGGAAGACTAGCCATAGCCTTGTGGTGTGGTAATAAATTCAATGCATGCTGTCTTGAGTCAAGCAAAGGTGCGTTACCTTTACATGTATCATGTAATTTTCCAGCAGTGAGAGAAGGTGCTTCCATAGAGGTAAACTATACAGTAGGCTCTGTACAATAATCAGCTTGTGACATCTTCATGCAAAAAACTGAAGTTCTTTCCACAGTAGCAGCACAGGTATATACTGGGTCCAGCTATTGCTCTCTCTCTCTCTCTCTCTCTCTCTCTCTCTCTCTCTCTCTCTATATATATATATATATATATAACACATTTCATCAGCAAGATTTAAACATTTTTTTTATGGAACCTTTCTACCATACATTTTACCTAGCTCTTTAATCACATTACCATGTAGTCATATCCTCATCAGTTTCTTCCAGACAAGTTCTTTACCCAGCTGGAACTTAGGACCAAACTTAAAGCAGACAACCAACAAATAAGCCCTGCCATCATTCTTCCAATCGACTAGTGCCAGTCCGACAATAAGTTCAGTGCATGCTGTCTCGAGTTAAGCGAAGATGCTTTACCTTTNTTCCAATCGACTAGTGCCAGTCCGACAATAAGTTCAGTGCATGCTGTCTCGAGTTAAGCGAAGATGCTTTACCTTTACACTTACCAGTGTGTCCCTTTAAATTATCGCTTCTACAAAATGTTGCACCACTCATATCACATCTTAGTATTTTGGAGGTCGATTACTTCGAATATTCGCTCTTTCATGGTGTCGAGCATTGTAACTTTTATTGAAGGTCTTGGCACGGTATCATAATTGTTTTCNCGAATATTCGCTCTTTCATGGTGTCGAGCATTGTAACTTTTATTGAAGGTCTTGGCACGGTATCATAATTGTTTTCCATATAATTGTTGATCAATCGGTGAGGGTTTGGATGTAGTCGTACACATCATAGTCAATTTCGCAGTGAGGATCCCTCAATGCTGCCTTCATGCAGTGCCGACGCCGAGCAGTTCTGCTTAGCCACCCGGCCAATTTCTGTGGTCGCGGTAATCTATATCACCATTCCACCAGTCGAAAGCGAAGCTATGTTGTAATTCTCTGTAGTCGGGTAGAGGNGGTCGCGGTAATCTATATCACCATTCCACCAGTCGAAAGCGAAGCTATGTTGTAATTCTCTGTAGTCGGGTAGAGGGAAATCATATTGTACATCTGCCAAGGGGATAGAGCCAAATTGTTCTCAGCTCTAGACGATTTACTAACGCCAGGATCCAACTCGAACCCTTGGTGACCATTTCTTCTTCCTCNTTCCAATCGACTAGTGCCAGTCCGACAATAAGTTCAGTGCATGCTGTCTCGAGTTAAGCGAAGATGCTTTACCTTTGCACTTACCAGTGTGTCCCTTTAAATTATCACTTCTACAAAATGTTGCACCACTCATATCACATCTTAGTATTTTGGAGGTCGATTACTTAGAATATTCGCTCTTTCATGGTGTCGAGCATTGTAACTTTTATTGAAGGTCTTGGCACGGTATCATAATTGTTTTCCATATAATTGTTGATCAATCGGTGAGGGTTTGGATGTAGTCGTACACATCATAGTCAATTTCGCAGTGAGGATCCCTCAATGCTGCCTTCATGCAGTGCCGACGCCGAGCAGTTCTGCTTAGCCACCCGGCCAATTTCTGTGGTCGCGATAATCTATATCACCATTCCACCAGTCGAAAGCGAAGCTATGTTGTAATTCTCTGTAGTCGGGTAGAGGTAAATCATATTGTACATCTGCCAAGGGGATAGAGCCCAATTGTTCTCAGCTCTAGACGATTTACTAACGCCAGGATCCAACTCGAACCCTTGGTGACCATTTCTTCTTCCTCNAAATTGTTCTCAGCTCTAGACGATTTACTAACGCCAGGATCCAACTCGAACCCTTGGTGACCATTTCTTCTTCCTCTTGAAATAACTTGTGTTTACTATAATCAACAGTGCTTTCTGTCGCGTCTACATGATACACAGCTACATTCGAAGTCTTGAAGGCTCTAGTAAAATATTCGTAATCATGAGGCTCTTGTTACGTATAGCTACAGTCAAGCCACATTCTATATTTTACACCATCGCCATAT
The DNA here is from genome assembly GCA_002778355.1 of Clitarchus hookeri. Taxonomy (NCBI): domain Eukaryota; kingdom Metazoa; phylum Arthropoda; class Insecta; order Phasmatodea; family Phasmatidae; genus Clitarchus; species Clitarchus hookeri. The sequence continues at coordinate 189,527 of NQII01004304.1, read as the reverse complement.
TTTTCCACCTCATAGACAAGTAGGTTTATCATATTAGGTTTCATACGCAACAGAAACGAGCAAATATCTTTCGTTGTAATTTACATATTCGGCGTACCATAATCTTTTAAAAGACCCCCGAATGCAGATCGCTTTAGGAAAAAGCCATTAAAACATTAGACTTCGGCTTGCAGAGCACTGACTTAGGCTGTGTTGTACAATCAGATGTACTACTACTACTACTACCGGTAGGTCCAATATCCGATACACTATTAGAGACAGTGCGAGGGTATAATTTTTCAACTTAAATTGTGGAGATGAAGAATAACCTTGAGGTTGTTCATCAGTGGTACCTGTATTCTTTCCTTTACCAAGTTTCAAATGTATATTTAAATTGTCAACACGTGCATACATCGTTGACACTTATCACGTCAATATGTCATACGAATAGTGCTCCTAGCACATTTACTTTTCTCATGCCTTCTTGCATAGTACGCATATGTAAACGTCTCGTCACACTAGTTGCATGGATGTCTCAGCGGGGCAAAGAACTGCTCTCAACATTCGCATATGAACCCACACATTTATTTGGTAATCTTCGCAGATAACACTTGGCAGGTAGGTAGTGCAGGGAGACCCTTGCATGTTGCAAGATGTATTTTCAAGCTGCTACAACATCCAAACTGAGATTTACACTTTTCGCACGTGAACATAGTACGCTCTGGATTCTGATGACAACTAGCTTCATGCTGTCTGCAGTTGTTTTTATTAGGAAAGGTCTTCTTGCAGTAGCAGCACAAATAAATTTCCCGAATATTTTCCATCGTAGAATAAGAGCAGGTTATCTGCAGCCACTGTTCACTCTTCGCAGTCTGAATAGCCACTGAGCTGGCCAGCCTATCCTGTCATCGTAAATTACCAGTCGGTTTTTTNGTTCACTCTTCGCAGTCTGAATAGCCACTGAGCTGGCCAGCCTATCCTGTCATCGTAAATTACCAGTCGGTTTTTTATTTTCGCGACTGACACAACTATCATAAAATTATGCAAATTACAATATCTGTCTTGTATTAAAACGACCGCATTGTACAATTACAGCATGATCAATTTATCCCATGTTAGAATGTAAAGGATAATAGTTATANGTTCACTCTTCGCAGTCTGAATAGCCACTGAGCTGGCCAGCCTATCCTGTCATCGTAAATTACCAGTCGGTTTTTTCTTTTCGCGACTGACACAACTATCATAAAATTATGCAAATTACAATATCTGTCTTGAATTAAAACGACCGCATTGTACAATTACAGCATGATCAATTTATCCCATGTTAGAATGTAAAGGATAATAGTTATAAGCACCAACCAAACGTCGCATATTGCGCGAGCATCGAGCGCTGTATGTTAAGTTAGGCCAAAAAAGTTACCACAGCGAAGCACGGGAGCGATAAGGTCGTCACTGCTACATATTGATGCCAGCAGATATAAAAAGGAAAAATAGTTACAATCACCTACCATCCAATGCGTATTGCACAAGCATCGGTCACTTTAAGTCGCGTTAGATGATGCTAGACAAGACCGGGTAGCCTTGGTTAGTGCAGCAGAATAGCAATCGATTTACTTACGAACCGACTGGAATGAAACCATCAAATTCAGATTACAGCCAACACTCACAACCCGCATCACTAGCGGTGGAACTCATCCGCCCCGTCCGACATTGTGTGATCAACTAACATCTCGAGAATCTGTAGTGTAGCCAGGTGGTCGGTCGACGGTGCAGGCACTGTGCAGGTCTCAACGAGTCGAAGGGATGGTACATACACAAGTCGAGTGTCACGTCAGGCTCCAGGGTGGCAGACCAGTCGAGTCACATATGCACTTCCCTTTACAAGAGGAACTCAGTTATACAGGCAAGGTAAAAAAAATTATTTCGTTTTAAATTTTATATATACGTACTTATTTTATGGATGAACAAAAAGGACGCGAACCTCTGAGAAAATTCATTTGCCTCGCTCACAACAGCAGGAATCGTGACCACAAGCAACCTTGGCCTTGGATGACATCATGCGACCTTGACATTGACCACCATTTCGAACAATATATACTGCTTAAAACAAAAAAAAAAAGTTTTTTTTTTAATTTAAAAAGTGCAGAAAAAATCATAAGACCTTGGCGACTGAATAACTAATTTTGAGGGCATCATTCCACAACGTAATTAAAAGTATGGATCAATGAACAAAGTCATATAATACATGTAGATAATAGCATAAAATAATTATTATATAAATTATATAATACTATAAATAACTATTAATTTGAAGTTTTAATAACAGTGACTGGAAAATATGTCCAGCTCAAGCACTTCTCTAGGGTTTGCTTTGAAGAAAAGGGAAAATTAAATAATAACCCTGGTCTGCAAAAAAGAAGCGATTTTATTCAAGTACAGAAGGTGGGGCGCAAATTTTTCAATATGATAGTACGACATATGAGAAGTAGGTTACTTGCTACATGTAGAACATTTAAACCACTTCTCAACTTGTCCCCACAACCGTGGCGCATCCCTTCCGACACAAGGTTGGTCAAAACAGAAACTCCTCAGCTTTTTTTTTTTAATTTCAAAAATATAAACATGTATATAGAGGCAGCCAACGAGGGTAACGAGATGACCAAATGCTGCACCTCCTAGAAGACGAAACTGGGAACATGATTGCTGCTTGGTGGTGGAGCCAACCTCTAAACTGCAAATGTGTTGTTACAATGTCATATGCATTCCACACACTTTTTTATCATGGTTTGTTGATTAACGATGTAGTATCCACTCTAATGGTCCAAATGTTCCTATAAATGGGGGGGGGGGGGAAGACTTCTGATTCTTGAGATCTATGGACTCCTACGCGATTCAGGTAGCATGTGGAAGGCTGCAAAGGCAGGCCGAGTGCTCGAACTCAAGTGTTGGCGAAACAAAAACTGCAAAGTCATCATTGTTAAAAGTCTTGTTAAAGCGGTCAGCGAGACTGGGTGTGGTACTAAGCATAGACTAAATATGAGGTAGACCACTTATTCGTTTTCTGCGCATGTACCCAACATTGGCCTACCCCAATAATACACAACTGTCAAAGTTATATAGCCAACAGTGATGAAAGTGATTGTTTATGTATTAATTTTTAAATGACAAGCACTATTATATTAATAAAGCACTCACTAATATGAATTTAATTAATCTGCATTACAAATTGGTTAGAGGAAGTATACATACATATCAAATCATTTCTTTACAATCAGTTTTCTAACCTAAAATCCAAACCATGCCGTTTTCGCTAGACATGTTGGCAGAAAGACAGTTCAATGTTGGGGCATGGATATTGGCTGTGCGCAGCAAGGCAGATCGACCACCTCATCTTTAGTCTATGGTACAAAGGATACTTTCCAGATTCACAATGATCACTGCTATTAGTCTGATGGACCGTTTAAAGGTATCACGATTCAAGCGAAAATTTAATTCAGTACTGTGGCAATCTGCACAATTTAAGGAGCAGGTAATGGACTATTTTTGCTAATAAGATTACTGTATACAGTAGTAGGATAGTCAATACTTATCGTGATAAAGGTAGCCTAATTCCATTATTCATGTAGTAAAAATAAAACTCCACGGCGATATAAATATCTGGCTTTTTGATCTGATAAAATATCGTAATTGTCTACTAATTATTTTAATAGTTAAAGTTTTTGTGCAACGAAACTTATTATAACTGTTTTGTCAACATTCAATTGGTTAAACACACAAAAACATTCGTACGTTCTCTGATAAACCTTGTAAATTATGTTTAACATTTTTTTTATTTCGAGTAACTGTTCATGCTACAGAGTGTGCAATAAAATCATTTGTTGCTTAAAACAATTGTAAGTAAACATATTTATTTTCCCGGCACTAAGCTTTTATATTTTATGTTAAATGATAATTTGAATATTATCGAACTTTATTAATCAAACTTTTGAAAACAGTTTGCTCGAAATACCAATAACTTGAGATATTTTTCAACATTAATATAAATGGTTCTCAATTTATGGCGCTAATGAAATTGTACCGTTTTTTTTTTTTTTCAATTTCAAATGTACTCAATTTTTATTCTGGGTGTCTGGTTTATATTCCTTTAAATATTACTTTTAGGTACGATAACTGGTACAGGATATTTAAAGTAGTTAAGATAGTACACGTTTATCTTTTGTACGTCGTAGTAGGCGGCGCCTTTAGCGAACAGGTTCTAATTAACAGCTGAACAAAACTTTACAAAACCGTCGAATACTCTAAATAACTCACGAATGTNTTTAGGTACGATAACTGGTACAGGATATTTAAAGTAGTTAAGATAGTACACGTTTATCTTTTGTACGTCGTAGTAGCGAACAGGTTCTAATTAACAGCTGAACAAAACTTTACAAAACCGTCGAATACTCTAAATAACTCACGAATGTNGTAGCGAACAGGTTCTAATTAACAGCTGAACAAAACTTTACAAAACCGTCGAATACTCTAAATAACTCACGAATGTTTTGCGTAGTGTCAATTTAGTTTTTAATTTTTTTGTTATTAAAAATGAAATACTACATGGAGTGCCAGACACCTGAACTGCAAGGCTCCAGTAAACGTACTGCATTGCACCAGAATACTGCCACGGCCTTAAGAGGGATCAGCCCCCGCTATCTTAGATTTATGGAATTCTCGCCGTAATTTGCACCACAAATTTTATATTTTATTTTGGGCACCAACAAGGCATATGGCATTGTTTTGCACACGTTCTAAAATACCGCCTGCAAGAAAAATGTACTTATTTGTTGCCTGCAGTCACTAGTCGAAAATTAATAAAGTTAGTAGAGATGCAATAGGTTGATAAAGATTTAAAATCCATTATTTATGCCATGTCATGCGAACAATTTCCTTAAACATTCTTAAATGGAACTTATTTCAAAAATAGTTAAAATCCAAGATGGCGGGATTGATCCCCCTTAAAATCACTCGCCCTCGCTGAAAAAAAGCTAACTTAAGATATTTTTTTATGGATTATATTAAAATAACACTCTTTTGGGTTCACCCATAAGTATTACTTGGCATTTCATTTCAATTAATATAAATTCAACCAACATTTTATTCTGTCTTTGGTTCTAAGGAGAATGGAACATGGAAAAATAGTAGTATATAAATAAAAATAATCATAAGAGTTAACTACTACCGACAAAACGACATGCATGTAGCCAGACTGCTGACCATAGTAATAATAATTGTTTGCTTCTACATCGAGTAGCTACACTCGTACAATAATCTGCGGATCAGTGGAACGTAAACACCGGACGATGGCCAGGGTGCAGGTTCCAAGAACCGCCTACTACCGACTGCTCGGCCGGCTCTTTATCAAACAAAGCGCCCAGTCTTCGCGAGTGGCGTCGGTACACTTCAGGACGTGATAATTGCAAAGCAATTACGCGCGCTCGAGTTGGTCGGGTCCGAGTTAGCAGCGCCCTTTAACGCCCTCCTGGTCAAGCGCGTCCTCAGAGCCCAAGGTGTCTTCGTAACGACGCCTAGTTCAATTACGCCGGCCCCCTACAAACGTGTGCGATATTCATATCCGTTAATAACGCGGGGCGAACTAATCAGCAATCTCATCCAGCATCCATCTCACGTAATCACAATCTCGCCGCTAATTGCATCGCCTCGCACAGTTCCGCTGCGCCTGGCTCCGCCGCTCATTTACGGCCTTCGTCTCAGCAGCGCAGGGACGCTGGCAGGAGGAGCTGGGGGCCGCCCGAGTGGTCTGCTTGTGACGTCATCATAGACGGGCGCCTCAACCACGTTTCGCGCCAACCACGTCACGCTATTGCCGTCTTTGACGGGCTACACAACAACAAACAGCTTGGTATAGTCTATTCACGGTTTCTTCACACTTTTTGAATCAAATCCTTAAAAAAAACACCCTACGTAAGACGTGTGTGTGTGTGTTTCCTAAATATGTCATGTATCTTATTTTAGGTTAAATTGAACTATTACTTATATTTGATCTATAATTTACAATATTAATTTTTTTAAATGAATATATGAATTAGAGCAGTGAAAAAACAGGTGTGTTGGTAATGCCTGGTATGAAATATTTCTTATGTAAAATATAATTACACTCAATGCGCACGAATACGGTACGTCGTCCCTGTGGTGTAATTTTCCCGACTGTGTTAAGCGTAGTTTGCATGAGGCGGAGGAATATCGTGGAAGTAGAACTTTGACAGGACTTCAGAAAAGTTGGGAGTAACCGTGAATGGCTTATACAGATGGTTAGCGAGCACTTCTGAAATCATTCTTTGAAAAAACTTTCACTGCCAATTATTTGCAGAGCCACTTATTTTTCGCGAAAAGATTTACGCGTAGGCTAGACTTCAATATGCTACTATGTGCACTCATGCAGTCTTCATTTGACTATTGGCCGCTTGTCTGTGTGTGCAGTTAGCTTGTTTCATGAGTTAGCCAATCAGACTTCAGTTTCTCCGATACTGACCGTCCGTCATGAAAATAGTTATGAACTAAAGTGCGTCGGAACACAATTTGCCCTGAAAGCTTTTCGCGAAAAAANCGCCTCAACCACGTTTCGCGCCAACCACGTCACGCTATTGCCGTCTTTGACGGGCTACACAACAACAAACAGCTTGGTATAGTCTATTCACGGTTTCTTCACACTTTTTGAATCAAATCCTTAAAAAAAACACCCTACGTAAGACGTGTGTGTGTGTGTTTCCTAAATATGTCATGTATCTTATTTTAGGTTAAATTGAACTATTACTTATATTTGATCTATAATTTACAATATTAATTTTTTTAAATGAATATATGAATTAGAGCAGTGAAAAAACAGGTGTGTTGGTAATGCCTGGTATGAAATATTTCTTATGTAAAATATAATTACACTCAATGCGCACGAATACGGTACGTGGTCCCTGTGGTGTAATTTTCCCGACTGTGTTAAGCGTAGTTTGCATGAGGCGGAGGAATATCGTGGAAGTAGAACTTTGACAGGACTTCAGAAAAGTTGGGAGTAACCGTGAATGGCTTATACAGATGGTTAGCGAGCACTTCTGAAATCATTCTTTGAAAAAACTTTCACTGCCAATTATTTGCAGAGCCACTTATTTTTCGCGAAAAGATTTACGCGTAGGCTAGACTTCAATATGCTACTATGTGCACTCATGCAGTCTTCATTTGACTATTGGCCGCTTGTCTGTGTGTGCAGTTAGCTTGTTTCATGAGTTAGCCAATCAGACTTCAGTTTCTCCGATACTGACCGTCCGTCATGAAAATAGTTATGAACTAAAGTGCGTCGGAACACAATTTGCCCTGAAAGCTTTTCGCGAAAAAACACGTGCCCCTACATACGTTTAAAAGAACAAAATGCCTAGTATGTTTTTTTTTTTGTTATATGTACGTAAATAAGTAACATTTACTTATTATAACATAGTTACCTCGGACAGGTTGAGCGCTNTTTTTTTTTGTTATATGTACGTAAATAAGTAACATTTACTTATTATAACATAGTTACCTCGGACAGGTTGAGCGCTACCTAAGATATGAGACATTAAATTCGAAAGGGTACTTTGCAGCTCTGTTAGCTTAGAGGAAAAATTTAACCCTACATTCAAACACGGTCAATAACAAAGATGAGAGCAGGCTGCCCTATACATGCACTAAAGATGACGTGGACCGATTTTCGTCTTCTGCGTATATTCGTCAACAATGACTCGCACATCGTCAATAGAACTACCGTAATCACATGGGCAACAGTGACGAAGTGTTTGTTTACAGTTGATTTTTCAACAGACACATCCTTTATCTGTGAATAGAACGTTTCGACTATCTTGAGTATAATCCAGTTGCGTTAAAACTAGGCCAAAGGATATGTAAAAACGCTTCAAAGCAGTTAATTGCACAAACTATTTTCTAACATCAAATGTTACCCGCGTTTGTTTTGATGGTGCTATTCGGCAAGAAACGAGTCCAATGTTGGCACATGGAGAAAGGTTACTGAGCAGCTGGCATGCACACACTACCTCATATTCACTCTACAGCCATACCCAAGGGGTAGATCTGTCGTTCCGGCCAGGAGAAAGAGTGGATGAGGCGAAATGAAATGCGGATGGAGCTGCAATGGAATGAAGATGGGAGGAAACCGGTGTACTCCGAGAAAACCACTGCGACACTACTGTGTCCGCAATCTCCTCACACGCAGAAGCAAGCCTAGAGGTACTGATAAAAATAAATATTCCACTCATAGAGTACTTTGCACCACGTTATTCGACGTACAACCGAAGTGTAAAATACAATGTAAGGTGATATCTTTGAAATTCACTCTCCAGATACTTTTTCGCCAAATATTGAATTCCAAAAAAATTATTTACGTTTCAAAAAGTTTCAAAGTCGTGTTGAGAAAAACCACATATACCGACATACTGTGCATATTTTAAGTTTATCTTTGCCATCAAAAGAAAGCTAACGTTGTCAGGTTTTGTATTCCTGGTTAAGTGCACAAGTTGTGCTTATTACAGACAAAACGTAACAGAAGACCAATCACTAAAGTAAACTATGGTAAAATGGCAATTAAATTAAATTAAGGGGTTAGCAAATACGTTTCCGTAAATGAGAACCGTTACAGAAACATTAAATGTGGTGTCACAAAACGGAAATTAACCAAAAGTCCCCTAAATTGGCCGGGAGACTTCCAACGACTTGTTGAGTCCATGCCACGTCGAGTTGCTGCACTTCGCCGGGCAAAAGGAGGTCCGACACGATATTAGGAGGTATCCCATGACTTTTGTCGCCTCAGTGTATATATGCATTGGGGTGACAGTGGTGGGCGATGTAGCAGCTGTGTATGTCCTGGGGAATTTTTTATTGTGTGTGTTTCGGTAAGGGTGATTCGCATCTTTGTAGGCTGGGAGGGGAAAATGGCATAATAAGCCGATATGATGCAGGCAGTGGACATTAAAACTTTCACAATTAAATAATACACCAATTGGGGAGTTGGTGATAAAATCACAGCCATGCGCCCAATGGGGCGGAAGTGGTTGGAAACCGCGAGGCGTGCGGAAGCGGAATCATAATCGGTAACGCCCTAAACATCCAGAGAGGCTTGCAGCCATGGGAGCTCCATGAGACTGGTTGAACTACTGTTAGTTCAATAATATAAATCTAAACTGGATTCGACAATACCAATGACCCGAAGTATAGTTCGTAGCTCAAGTGTAAAGTCGCAAACTTCAGTGATGGCTCTGGAGCTGGGGTCTGGAGCACTAAAAGCCTTGCTGTTGTTTTTGTTGGGCTTATGTGCTTACTAATGTCGATTTGTGCCTGGGTTCGCCAAGCTCACCAAGCCTTTGCATTAATTGAATGAGACAAAAAGAAAATGCTGATATCTCCAACAGTACTGGGTTTCCCGAGAAGAGAGCGTGAATTCATTCTTGACACTGATGCTAGTGATGTATGTATCGGGGTCGTGATACCTCAGATTCAGGATGGAAAGGAGAGGCCATTGTAATACTTCAGTAAGATGCTGCACAAGCCTGAGAGGAATTACTGTGTGATATGCAGGGAGCTTCCGGCAGTGATGAAGGCAATTGAACATTTTCATCTGTATCTGTGTGGCAGGCACTTCATCCTAAGAACTGATCATGCTTCTTTATGCTGGCTACTACATTTCAAGAACCCGGAAGGTGGATACAGAACCTACAAGAATATGACTTTGAAATATATCACAGGTCTCGACGTCTTCACAGCAATGCAGATGCACTTCCCAGGATGCCATGCAAACCATTCTGTCGTCATTGTGAATGCCAGGAGGAAATGGGTGGTGCATCGTGGAAAGCAAGGAGGACAAGAATTAAAGGCCCTGTATCTTGCGATGGTTCTCTTACATGGGACAAAAAGGACATAAGAAATTATCAGCTAAGTGACACCACCTTGCATCCAATATTGGAGTAGAATGAAGCCAGGCATCGACCAGGATGGGAGGAGATATCTAGCCTAGGTATGACAGTCAAGGCATACTGTGCACATAGGAATTCTCTTGTTCTAAAGAATGGCTTGCTTTATAGGCACTGGGAAGATAATGATGGGAAACCAAGTAATTTACAATTGGTCCTACCAGAGTGCCGAATCCCAGAAGTGCTGAGAGAACTGCACAACACAGCAGCAGATGGTCACTTCGGTGTAAATAAGACCCTCGACAGAGTTCGAATGAGATTCTATTGGCTGCATTTTCGGGAGGACGTTGAGAAGTGGTGTCGTCTGTGTGGTGCATGTACCGCGAGGAAGGGTCCGAAGGTTAGGGGACGAGGTCCCCTTCAGAAATACAATGTTGAGGCCCCATTTGAGAGGATGGTAGTGGACATTTTCGAACCACTGCCAGTCACCGAGAGGGGGAATCGGTACCTTCTGGTAGCACAAGACTATTTCACAAAGTGGCCCAGGGTCATACTGGTGCAAAACCAAGAGGGTGGTAGCTGATGCACTTGAAGAGCATGTTTTTTTCCAGGTTTGGAGTGCCACTGGAGCTTCATTCTGATCAAAGAAGAAATTCTGAAGCAACTCTCTTCCAAGAGGAAACAAGGATTTTAGGAATGAAGCAAACTCGTACCATAGCATTACACCTTCGGTCGGATGGGATGGTCGAGTTACTAAATCGTACCCTGGAACAGTGCCTGGCGATCTCCGTAAAAGACAACAAGAAAGATTGGGACTCCAAGGTACCCTTATTTCACCTGGCATATCGTTCGGCTGTCCACGAATCTACAAGGGCAACACCTTCAAAGATGTTGTTTGTGTTTGGGAGAGAGACCCGTCTCCCTCGTGACCTGCTGTTCGGATATCCAGTGGAACAAGCAGACACCATGGAATATGTCATTAAACTATGCCAAAAGTTAACCGACGTTCACGAGTTTGCTCTGCGGCGGCTTAAAATTAATAGTGACAGAATGAAAACATGATATGATAGAATAATGCCTGGATATACTTTTCAAGGAGGACAGCTGGTGTGGTTGTACGACCCTCAAAGGAAAAAAGGGATATTGCTCGAAGCTACAGAATGTTGGAAAGGTCCACGTTCAGGATCTTGAAACAGATCAATGATGTGGTCTACCGGATTTGTGGACAGGGCTCTCGGGCGAAGCCTAAGGTTGTCCACATCGACCGAATGGTGCTGTATGAAGGTCCAAGTGTTAGAGAGTCTGTTCGAGACGAACAGACTTAAGGAGGGGGCAGTTTTACGCGCGTGACCTCTCGCCTCGCGCACGAACTCCTGTTACGCACAGGCCGGTGCTGTAGGAGGGCTGACCCCCCTCCCTCTTCCCCTACAGGTAATTTTCCCCGTCGCGTCTCCCGGCTAGCATCACAGTCCTCTCCTGCTGGAGAAACCGACGAGTTTAGAGGATACGCAAGAATATTCTGGGAATTATGACCCTCAGCACAACGCGGAATTTAGAGAAATTTCTGGGCGATGGCCTACGACCCTATAAATATTGCAGTGGTTCAAGGGTCGGGAGTCTTTCTGTAGAAGCCAATTGGCTGAGTGCGGGAAACGAGCGACGCTAGGTGCAGCGAAAGAAATCGGTGAAGGGGACGGATGACGACGGGAGATTGTGAAGCGATGGCGGACGAGGTGTTTGTGGTGTGAATGGACGAGAGGGCGTGATACCCGACGAGTGAAAACTAATGTGCATGAGGGCGCTCGGAGAACTCTCGAACATTGTGGACTGGTGGAACCTAGACTAAACTGAGGTGGGACTGAATTAACATGTGATACGGAGGTTTTTTTTTTGTAAATATTGGAACTGTCGAATATGGACATATAGTTTATAAAATAATTGAATAGGTTTTGTTACACTGTCTATTGGGACTGATTTTTAATTATTTAATTACATTAATTTCTTTGAGATGATTGTACTGTATTGATTGCATTCATTAATTGTAAACAGCAAGTGACATCAATTTATTGTGAGATTGTTGGTCCATGGAATTTTGTTTGTAGTTATTTGTAAATAAAATTAGAATATTATAATTAACTCAAGACCCTAACGAACCTGGTTTAGTCCACTGACTTTGAGAAAATTAAAACAGTATTTTTCAAATAAGTGAAGGAAAATAATATTGGTAAGTTTTGTGTGAACATAAGATATTCAATTAAGTGCAATAATGTATTGTTCTTTTCTTCTGCAATTCTATTAGCTGCAGACCTTACGCACACGACACGAAATAAAATATCGGAATTCCTTATACGTCCACACGTCGAGGATGTTCCTACACAATATGCGCACGATGATCATGAAAAAAATATTTTCTTTTATTCTTATACGTACGCGTAGCATAAACATGCCTATTTATTATATCATATTATATGAAATATTGTGTGCTTATTTAATACAGGAATAACATGAACCCATGGAGTGAGTTTATTTATTATGTAGGAGGATTCGAAAATATACAATTTAATATTCGACAAATGGTTTTTGTGGTTTCCTTTGAAAGACTAGTTTTGGTTACCTTTTCCATGGGAAATGGATTTGTTCCAGTGTTTTCTTTTTTTTTTCATAGCAAACCGAGCCTAACTCGTAGGAGAATGAGGCAGGGAGTGCAGGAAACACCGCAAAGCAAGGTGAAGTGTAGCCTTCATGAGCTCGAGGGCGAGACGAATGACGGCGTGTCTGCCGCCAAGGTCACGGGTGATGTTCCGTGCGCGCGGCGCGGGAGAGCAGCGCGAAACGACCGGCACTCTGCCGCCGACCACATGTTGCACGCTCGACACTGTCGCCCGGGCTCGGCCAAGTGGGTTCACAATCAAAGAACATAGTCACAGAGCATAGGACATAACAGTGCAACGTTCACACGACCAAAGCAGCGTTCCTTATGTGCTGTCAGCAGTTGAAAATACTGTCGAGTGTGTTCCTTTATTTACTGCTGCTGATGAGTCACTGACGAGTGGAATGGAGAGATTTAAGCTGCTCCTAACAGAGAGGTCTTGAGAGCCGATGAGGGAGAAACGAGGTGAGTATGGAGCAGAGCCGGATGAAAGGGCGGGGCAAACGGGAGATCTCCGAGAAAACCCTTCGACCAGCGGCATCGTCCTGCACGATTCCCACATGCAAAAATCCGGAAGCGACCCCGTTGGGAATCGAACACGGTTCCCCGCCTAGGTGGGAGGCGAGTAGTCTAACCACTACACCACCACGAGAGGTTTTAGAATTACTGAAACTGTGTACTGTTACAAGTACATTATGTGTACAAGTTTAGTTTTGCTGTGTTAATTTTTTAATTTGTTTGAAGTATTGAGTATTTGTGGGAAAGAGACGCCTTGTTCCTAAGATGCCCATTAATTTCCATATGGAGCCGCCAGACAAACAAGAAATATGTAGTATGAGAATTCTATTACCAATTTGCCACCCCTTGATGCAACATTAAACTCCTAGTGAAAAATCATAAATTACCAGAGGTCTTAAATTCTCTCCAAAAGGTAAGTCACATCAATTTTACCTGTCCATCCCAAATGGAGTAGAGACGTGCTGTGATAAAACATATCAAAATGCAACACCAATGATGCCCTTTAAATAATAATTAAATTCCGAATCTACACAAATCTCTCAACTATATCTTGATTCAAGTAGACATTTATTACAGTGGAAGGAAAATATCACACAAATCAATATCAGACACGTATGAATAGCAATACTTCCCAAAAATTATAGATTTCTTACTAATAAAGAATGTAACTCATATCTTAAAATCTTGCAAGAGCATTATATATANTATCAAAAACAGCATTATGTGAAAATCTAATTATTCCAGATTCATACCATTACTTCTTGATGAGAGTGTTCATTAAAGCAGTTCTTATTAAACTGAGTAGCTAGATTAAGTAAAGTAAACTTTCATCACGACTAACTGGGTTGTAGAGCTGACTATCAAATTTCCTCTGGGTCAAAAAAGTTATAAAGAAAAATGTTATTATGCATTTTCCTCCTGAGAAATTAATTAAATGGTTAAATGGTTTCAATGAGCAAGAAACTTAGGTTGATCATTTGACCATACCCTTGAGTACAGCTTACACTCGGGAAATTTTCACTGCCATGGAGTCGGCAATATCTTGCAGTCTTGAAAATTACACTAAAAGTATTAATCTGGTGCGTTTAGGCCTCTTCAAAAGCCCACGCACATTTAAATAACTGGCGATGGCTCTCTTCCGTCGCCCTCTGACTTATGATGGACGCTGCTATGAAAGATTTAAATAAATTTTACAGGAGAAAAAGGTACATGAACTGACCGCAATCATGTCTAGAGAGAGAGAGAGAGAGAGAGTTCCTGGGTTTGCCAATGTGCAACCCTTTCCTGCTTAATAACATCAAGGATTAAACAGTTTCCTGATAAGGGAATCTTATCTAAAAGAAGTTAACATTAGTGATCTCTTAGGACATAACTTGTCAGTGTATAAGATCTGGTTTGACAAGGAGAAATCTCATAAAATAAGAATCAATAATAAACATAAATCTATGACATGAAAACGTTAAATTACTTACAATTCAGGAAAATTAATGACAGATAATCAAAATAAGACTGTGATAAAATTTCTACTATCATTTAGAATGTAAACAAACAAGAAAATATTAAACTCACAGCTGTAAACATTGAAATTAACTCATAATATTTACTAATAAACGTGTCAATGTGAAATGTAAACAAAGGGTAAATTTTTGTTTATATCCTCACAAGGTGTTTTGGTGTATGAGTTGGAGGTTACATTTCTTGCTGAGAGCAACGATAATTCCAACCTAGAAACTGTAAATTTGCTGTATTCTGCCACGCATGCGAAGAGTACCTAAGGGTGGGTTAGTATTATATTACTTTCATTTGAATCGAATGTCCATACTATAATATTTACAAATTAACTATAATATTTACAAATTAATCTCCTTATCATCGAAAAACGCGTCCATTACTAATGACATGGCGACAAAGTCGTCTGGAGCTACTGACGAGTGCTTCGCCACCGAAACCACTGACAGGCCAACAACCTCAGCGCTGTCAGTAGCAAAAAGAATGTAGCCCAACAACCTTGTACGAAACTGATTCACAACTGAATAATTATTTATTACTTTTAACCAATGGAATTTTGGGACTATTCTGACGTCAGTTGGCAGTGTTGGTTAATAGTGAGATAATGTTTTGGCTGTCTATACATACATCAAATGGATTTAATGTTTGATATTCTGTCGAAAAAAACCAGTGATATAAAAGACTTGGCATTTTAACTTTTCTTTAAAATATTTGCTTTGAAATTTTTAAAATGTGGATAACCTTTAAAGAAAATTTTCTGCTAGTGCACTGTCACCTTCTCGTTCTTCTAAATTTGTATCTTGCGACATTTCTTCGTTTATACAGAATAATTATAATTCTCCATTTTAAATAAACAAATTCGTCGAAAATTTTATACTCTGCTCTGACTGGCTCCGGTCCCATGCTCCTGCATAAGAAATGAAATATGACCATTCCTCTTATGCACTATGGCAGGACCTATCATACACACATCCTGTTATGCACAGTTGTGAATCAATAGGTTCGAAAACATGGCGGTCAATTCTTGTGCGCACGACCTGTTCTATGGTTACCAACCTTTATGAAAGATGCAAAGCAAAGTAGCTGACATTTGGTAGCGGATATTCGGACCCGCGGAATGGTGACACTTGGATTTATCTTACATTAGCGACCCGGCCCGGTTTCGCCCGGGTACAATTTAGTTTTTATAGCGATACACTAATAAATAAATTGGGAAAAGACAATTACAATATTATATTATATGATAGTAAATTAGTAAACTACTATCATACATAATATACATACATACACGTCACGCCTGTCTCCCAGAGGGGTAGGCAGAGATTATGGACCTCCATTTACCACGATCCTGACATACCTACCTCAATACAACATTAATCGTTTTGCCTCCGACCGCCACCACAAAAAGATTCCTGTTTGACGTGACACGCGAAAGAACTACGTATAGTTGACCCGTGTGAGAAACATGCTAGTCACATTAAGTGTTTGACCCTGTGCCTTATTTATGGTAATACCAAAACAAACTCTTACTGGAAATTTGACTCTTTTAAAATTAAAAGGCAAATCCGCTAGGTATTAAAACAGTTTCTCCAGTACCGCAGTCAGAATAGTACCTTCAATGAGATAACTTTTTAAACTTTTTATTTCTAATCGAGTCCCGTCGCATAATTTCGGTGGATTTATATCTCGCAATAAAATTATGGGAGCTCCAACTTTTAAAATTAGTTTGTGTGGTGGAATGCCAGAAGGATTCAATGAATTAAGAAATTTTGTGGGATAGTGCACAGCTTCTTCACCGTCGAGTACTGTATCTACAGTGTAATAGACTTGTGTTTGCGCATTAAATTTTGCGAGCACTAATTCGTTATTTTTTTCGACTTGTTCATTAGTATCGATAATATCGCTCTTTCTTTGAACCACGATAGTGTCTTATTTGAAAGGTCGTGTATTTCAGGGTATACGTTATCTAACGGTTGTTGGTGGTCGGTGACTAAAACACATATATCACGATTGAGAGAAATTTTTCCACAATCCATTGGAAGCTCTCCATTTCCGACTTTACACAATTCTTACGTACATAATTTTGTTATATCTCTAAAGGATTAGGCAGCGTATTCCATGAAAGCGCACTAGCGGCAAATTTTTTTCCCGGCTTGATTCACTAATACCGTAAATGCTCAGCTCCTATAAGTGCTAGGGAAATTTTTAATACACACAAACCTTCCTCAATAAATGAGAGTAAAACTCGCATCCAAATCCGTTCAGCGGTTCTCGAAATTAGCGCAGTCATACAGACAGACGCGCGCCAGGAACTTCTTTTTATAGTATGTATGGATTTGTAGAGTGGCGAAATTAATTTTTAGCTGGAAAATAAACACCAGACGGTTCTGCTCAATTTCCCAATATAAAAACTCACTTGTATAGTATTTCATCACAACAAATTTCTAAATCTCAGAAAAGAATCCTTGTCAAGGAGCAGAAAATGGTGAACTATGCTTACGAACACTGTAATTTTTACATTTAACAACTTCCACCAAATTATTGAACTCGCGCATACACAAAAATGTTAAGCGAGCGGTATCTCATAATTTTACTTCGTTTTTGTAATTTTTGTATTTTAGAGATTTTACATTTTATTTTTTATTTTGTTAACGACTTAGTGCCTAACATTGTGAGTCACTATATGTCAGGTTTTCGAACTAATGCCCGTTTGGCCTCCTTGCAACTTTATACCCGTTTATTAAATGTAAAATTTCATACCCTGAACTGGAAAATACACAAAGAGAGAAGTACCCCCGCCATCTTGGATTTAAGTAAATTCCTTCAAAACCTAATTTGCATATTCAATATTAAAAAAAAAAAAACATCGTCAAGGCAAAGGTAACATCTTATCAGTTATTTCGAAGTCCAACTTATTTTTCTCACGGTATTCGTTTCATATTTGTAACCGTAATCAAAGGTTGCTTCATTATTTAATAATTTGGGTCTCAAATGGAAAAATATGGATGTAACTGGAACAGTACAAACTTCACAAATTCTATTAAGCTGTCCTCTATGACAGGTCAAGCTTTGTTTTTTAAGGCCTGGCCATATATTATAACAAATACTATAGAAAAAAAATCCAAGATGAAAGGTATATTATCTCCTTTAACGGCATATGCTAATAGCCTGCAATTTCATTATATAGAAAGAAGACATCATTTTGGATTTGTATATATTTTATTATCACTTGTGTTTCAGATTAAGTTTTGAAAATGTGACTTTGTTAGTGCATGGGACATCATTTAACTATATTTTAGGGATGATTGTCGTTTAACTTATTGCACTACCATCGCTTGTGTAGTCATTTTCAGATGGTAACCAATAATTAATTCCCATTTATTCCACATGGTAGGCAAAGAAAAGTACTCCATGGTTATAACAGTTATATAATCATCTGAATGATATACTATGCCTTTTCGAAGAAAAAATGTTAACAATAAATGTTGAATACATTTTACGGCTTAAAAACTGGTTAACATCACAATGATTTATATCTCTCCCCCTTAAACAACAACGAGATTACATCCCACGCTCGTAACAAGAACTATCACTCGGAACATCTAAGCATTCTACACAGCCCCGGGCCACCGCAAGAAAAATACGGCGGACGCACAGACGAGCAACTGGAGAACTTTCAATTTCTTCTCCGACCTTCTCTCTTGCGGCAGGCGGTGACATTTTGCTTGCTGGGCAGCGAAGAAGAACTCATTACGTTCAGAAGACAAATCGAACACACAGTAACCGGTTGTTTCCAAGTTCCTGTCAACGAAACACTTCGGCGCATTCAATGGAAATAGCTGGCACGTTTCTCATACGAACTGCGGAGAACAAAGTTTATCGTCTGACAAGATATGCCCACTTCTTTCCGCAACAGATACAAACCAATATCCGAAATCACACGAAGCTAACTTTAAAATTGGATCCGTTACTATCGAACGGAATTAAGCCTTCAATTTCGAATCAATAATGATAATATCATGGGGTTCTTAAATTGGAAAATCAGGTTATTTTACACATAAGTCAGCGTACAAAATGCGATTTTATGTTGCACATACAGTTACAATGCACTTCGTTGTAAATCACAGCAATTGGAATATATCAATTTTTGCATAACTAGATACTTCACATTGCTAATAGAAAGGCAAAATGCAACAGATCTCCTTAAAAGAGTGGGCACCAAACTAGACAAAGTCCGGCCCTTGCTATATTACCGACACTCTTGCAGTTAAGGCCAATGAGTATCAGATATGATCAATACTTTCATTTAGTACGAGTTTCGACTCGAGTGAACTAAAAACAGAAAAAGATCACAATTCTATGTAAAAAAAAAAAAAGACGTTTGCCCCCTGCTGCTGCTACCCAGACTAACCACCCATATTAAACCTCTTTTCTTCTACATATCCTTATGCTGGACGTATGGAAAAATTTAGTAAATACGGTACGTGTAACGTAAACCTTCTCGCCTACATGACAGAAAAAGTTCACGTGCCGCGCAATGGGACCGCACAGAATCTTCAAAGTATTCTTCCAGCGTTAAAGCAGATCGTTAATAAACCAAAATAGTATTGTGGAGCATACTACTCCGAGTTATATTAAGCCGTTCTTCAACGTCATTCTTTCTCTTTATACATTTTACACTCAAATGTTTGGTACGACGATCGCAACTATACAATAATATCTTGAAATAATCTCTGTTCCCTGCTACGCACCTAGAATAAGAATTCATAAACTAATAGAAAGAGAATTGTACAGGTCCATATTAAATACTGTATAGACATTTGCAGAGGATAAAAAATCACAACGAAAAAACATTCCCTCTACAGCTGGTCGGCTCGAACCTACCGCAATACCAAAAATGCTCGGCAATAATTCAAAAGTATTTTCTTAAGTAATTAGCGTTTTTTACCATTTACAAATCAATGAAATATTGATTTCTTCAACATTACGATTATAATGGCTACGATTAAAAAAAGAAACCAGTGTAAAATATAATTGCTAAAATATTAATATAAAATATAAAAAAGCTGTAATGAAAGAAATGGATACATTCAAAATTGTACCTGTTGTACCCCGGTAATTACTGAACAAACCTACATACACTGAGAAAATGGTAATAGCCTGTTGACACGGCGAGTGTTCAAGTTATAAACGAACAGTTGTTCGTCGCATTTCCATACATTTGAAGCAGTTCTCGATATTCTGGAAAACGTCGTTGCCTGGAAACCAAGCTAGATATTGTTCAGGCTATTACAAGTCTGTGTAATTATTTATAAAAAAAACTTAGTTCCTACGCTTGACCGAAATACTTACATCTAGCGGACTGTGATGTAAATATTGGGTCCACAACCTGCATGGGAATAAAGGATACGGTATAACGGGATACCGGAGGCCCCCCACAGGAAGCCAAACTTGTAGTAATTATTACATTCCGTAGACTTCAACAGGGCGGATGCTTTACTTACAGAATGTATCCGGTGGCCGAAAACCGTATACACCACCACACCAACGGGCGGATACAACATACGATTACGGACAAGACTAGGCGGCTCGAGAAAGGCCCAAGTACGGGTTATGTAACATGACAAAAATAACGAGAGGAGTGTGAATCTTCGACTGAGTCCACTGGGAACGATCGTCCAGTTTCCCACATTACAAAAGAAATTCTCGACTCGGATCAACAGGTATTAGAACCCGAAAAAAAAAAATGCTGAGTTCTTGGAGGTTCGTGCTTACTATAGTCTGTTACAGGTATATTCACACTTTTTTGAACCAATCCTTTGAAAAATCACTCCATATATGAGTGTTTGGTTGTTTTCTAAATATGTCATGCATCACATGCGTTTTACACTTCTGTTAACATAAATTTATCTCATTTCTGGTTAAATTTAACTTTTACTTATATTTAAACAATACATTATAATATTTCAGTTATAAATAATATGAATAAAAAGAAAGAGAAGAGAGCTGTGTTGGTAATGCCTAGTAGGAAATAATTCTTACGCTGAATATTATTAAACTGAGTGCGCACAAAGGCAGTACATTGTCCCTTAGCTGTAACTTTCCAGACTTGGTGAAGTTTTGCTTTCGTAAGGAGGGAGGAATAGTCTGAAAGTAAAACTTAAGCAGGGATTCAGAAAAGTTAGACGTAACCATGAATGGACTATAGCAACATTATTCATACAACGTAGCACCAAGGAAATAAACTGCATCATTTCAATAAACTATGTTTGCCACTATTAAACTATATACTACATTACCTTCACTCATTATCGAGCCGAGTTCGTGACTTTCTAACACCGACAGTACACTTTAACAAGTGTGAAACCAAATCAGGAAACACACGCACACACTGTGTACGGTATCTCGTAAGCACGCGTCGCAACTTAGACTTCTTTTTTCAAGATACAAGTACACTGATTTATGAATTTTTACAAGGACTGTCTACGTGTGCAATTAGCGAGGTGATACTCAGCCCAAGCAGGCGCGTAAGAAAAACATAACTAAACTAATTCAGTTGTTCAGCAAATAATAATGACTTATATTTATTAACCAAATAAAAATGAATATTACATAGTAGGAGCCACGGTATTCTGGTAGTCAAGAGTACACGCCTCTCACCAAGGCGAACCGGGTTCGATTACCGGCGGGGCCACCCTGACCACCGTGTGTGGGAAACAGGGCGGAAGTTACCGTTGACCGGCGGGTTTTTTCAAGGCACTCCCGTTTCCCTCCGCCCTTGCATTCCACCGCTGCTCCACCTTCACCTCATTTCATTATAATTGATGCCCAAGATCTTGCTATTAAGAGCCTACCAAAATCTCAATTCAGTACTACATAGTCCCTATCGAAATATCCAATTGTATTCATTAAATAACACATACCTCTATCACAGAACCGTAAATAAAATTGATGTTAAATACCAAGCTTCTGTGAACACAAATTAATATGCTTGATTTAAACACGAAAATAAATTAAATAACATCCATCTGTAAGACATAAGAAAAATGTGAATTTGTCAATAAGAACTAGCTTTCAACAACAACATGGTAATATCCGTCATGTCTTCTGTTGCAACAACTGTTACAGCCCTTCCTTTCGGAATGCTAGGTTATCACCACAGTGATCATATCTGGCAACCCAGGATGTTAGCTTATGGGCTGGTTCAACTGTATATTTGCTCGAGTTATGATGGATGGAATGATTGGTGTGTTGGTTGGTATGGTTTATATTATATGTCTGGTGATTGTCGTATGTCAAATGGTATGGTCAGTATGTGCATTGGTGAGTCCGGTAATTCTAAGGCATGCTTTAGTTATAATCGTTGATATGGGCGATAATTGTACACTGAAGAGCCAAAAAAACTGGTGCACCTTCCTTATATCGTGTAGGGCCCCCGAGCACGCACAAAAGTGCTGCAAGACGTCGTGGCATGGACTCGACTAATGTCTGAAGGTATGTAGGAGGAAATTCACACCATGAATACTGCTGGGCAGTCCACAGATCCAATCTGCGCCAATTTGAGAAAGGGTTGCACGTCTGTCACGTTTAATGATTCTCGTCAGTCGTCGTTTGTCCCGTTCTTTCACAATTTTTTTCCAGCCGCAGCGATGTCGAAGATTTGATGTTTTACCGGATTCCCGATATTCACGGTACACTCGTGAAATGGTCGTACGCGAACATCCAAATGTTATCGCTACCTCGGAGATGCTATGTCTCATCTCTCGTGCGCCGATTATAACACCACGTTCAAACTCACTTAAATATTGATAACCTGACATTGTAGCAACAGTAACCGATCTAGCTGCCGACCGCATCGCGTTACTCTGATTGGTTCCATACCTCTGTTATTTGCATACGCACGCCTATACCAGTTTTTTTTTTTTGGCTTTTCAGTGTAATTCTTGTAGAGTCTTTCCACCTTAATAACAGAATACGCTTTCGTCGAAATAATAATTACATCAACGATATCGTATTTCTTTTTATAAATAGTATTTAAATTTTCAACACAAGTCCATGCCAATGGCTATACTTAGCATGTATATGCATATATTTAAAGTTTTTATAAGCTCACAGCTTACAAGTATTTGTACATACCAAGATACTGCATACGACCATCAGAAAAAGGATTGTATATTTAATACTAAAAAGAAAAACACCTTCGATGTACCTCAGACTGGTCTTATTCACTTGTTCTTAACAGCTTAATAGTAGTAGGGATAAAACAAAATGAATAACGCAGAAGCCATTTCTACACTTTAACTTTATTTTACAGACTTGTCAAAAACTACATAAAAGTAGTTAAACAATCAACTTATTCTTCATTCGATAATACAATTATGATTTTGTCTGTTTTGTAGAACGATTCCTGATGTGAACCACTTTTATGCGGATATACCACGTGGATAGATCTTGTATAAAGAGCTGAACATACAATGGCTACCATAATGTCGTAATGCATAACAGCTTTTACTAAACGTATTTCTACAGTAGCAACATTGTTTCTGTGATGTAAGTAACAAATCTCTTAAGTCCCCTGCTCTTGACAGCGGAGCCAGTGATAAACGTGACTTGATTTGTTGGCATCTCTAAAAATTATTCTTGGCATATGCCAGCAAACCATTTTCCAAGCCTAACCATTAAGTGACAACCCTTACACTTTTAATAGAAGTATAAATGCCAAAATCGTAAAGTGGAATCTCAATATTACTGTTTACTAAAAAACTAATCATATTATTTCATATAGTTTTTAATGTGCCACTGAAGCAATTATGTACATCATACTTTGTACCTGTCATAATTTGCTCAATAAATAATATTCATTGTTACTTTACGAAAACGTTAAGTTAAAATCTTAACGCTTAACATATTCACTTTATTGCACACAATAGTTTCATAATACTACGATGCACACTGGGGCGAACAGCAACAATACCCGGCAGAAAACAGAAAAACGAAAATGGGCCAGGGTCGGAATAATTGGCGATTCTGAGTAGAGGGGAATCTGAACCAACCTGTCGTAGCATGTCGCGCTGTTCGGGCTTCCCAGCTGCCTGGCAGAGCCCTCAGTTCATGCGCAAGTCTGCTGGCGTGTATACGCGTGTGTCAGCAGTTCAAATGCAATATCTGTCTGTGGTGTTTCCTAGCCGGTGTAGGTAAAGAGAAGCAAGATATTAGCGATGTACCCGTCTACGTCAAGTATGTAATACCATTGTAGCAAGTTCTAGATAAAATGAGACGTTCTGCGCTAGGCAACATAGGCACACAATTTAACTATTTAAGAGAAGAGCTCACGAAAATAATCAAGTATACGTCAAAAATTAGCGATGACTTGAAGTAAAAAATTCTTTACTTAAAGTCTCAATTTATATCCCATTGGACGAAAGCGTACAGAATAAAAGAAACATTTGAGAAACATAATAAGGAATTGCTTGAGTCTTCAATTTCATTTGAAGCTAGTTGTGAGCACAAAATGACAGAAAACAAAATACTTGAGGGAGTCTACACCAACAGCTATTCTAACATATGCAGCTCAAATGAGTTTCACAGCTGCAGGTCCCACTTCGCCTGGTTTGTCGTGAAAAAATCGTATGGCAAAACCCACGACCTGCATCCACAAGATACTGTAAGCCTCTGAAAATATAATTTATTAAGGAATCTACGGAAGTATCGATTGCGGGAAATAAAAGAGTTGATGAAGAAATACGAAACACCAAAACAAGTAATGTTCTGATCCAACACAGACGTGCTGAAGTCAGTCACAAATTAATCTTCGCCATGATAGACGGCAAAGTATGTAATGCTCTGATGCAAACCACGTCAACGCTACCAGGTGGCGCTACTTCCAAGCCAGTTAATAACGTAGAGGAAATTATTTGGGGGGAAATAAATACAGACAACCTTCAATTCGGCATGTCTATGTCTTACATGGATTCGCATGTTCGAATGGCTCTTGCATTTAGTTTATACATGGCCAATCAAAAAGTGGCAAGCTCTTGGAAGTGACAAAGATATTGCAAATGCATATAAAGCTCGGATTCAGAGAGAGTTTCGAGAACGCTCTGGTTTGATTGTAGAACAACCTATACCATGTTTCGGCGATACGAATACCGGAAATACAGCAAGACGGTGGTTTAAAAACCCAGACCTCTCTGCTGAAATCATAAACATAGATTGAGATTTAATTAAGAAAATACTTGGAATAATGATGTATTATGTGGACATGATATAAATGTTGACACATTATGGGTCTACACCTCATAACACGACAAGGTACTTTGTTGAAGGGTATCCATGCCACCGACAGTACATAAGTATTTCATACACGAACCGGAAATTATCACGTCAGCATCGCTTCCAATTGGACAATTAACAGAAGAAGCCCAGGAAGCACGCAATAAAGATATTAAGAAATACAGTGAGCACTACACCAGAAAATGTAGCCGAGCAAAAACTAATTATGATATATTTAACCGCTTCCTTTTACGTTCAGATCCCATTATATCCATTAAGAGGACACTAAAAAATAAAACTATGTAAAGCCTTCAGAAAGAGGCACAAGAGTTGTTGATTCATCTATCTGGCAGTGATGATTATGGCTGTGACATGCCGATGACGATGCTGATGAAGGTGAAGCTCTGATGGATGTATCCAATTGGTTGTGATGAAAGAGTCGATAAGGATGCTGCTAGTGACAATACCAATGAAGGTGCTGATGGAGATGAAAGTTTGATGGGTTGATATTTTATTCAATTCGTTTTCATTTATTGCATTTTGATTATTTGTAGTTTTGTTACAATGATTATAATATGATCGCAACTTATTTACAACCTACTTATATCTTTTTAGGCCCTGCTACTTGTCCTGGGCAATGCAATGTTGTCAAGTCGTTATTTTAATTATTGCTTGCTCATGTAAATGCTTTCTTCTCCTCGGAAGTCACTTATATATACATTAGGATTGCACCATTTTCTTTAACATTGCATTCTCTTTAAATTCGTATGCAGCATGCAGAAATTGTTGCACTACCTTAATTAACGTCACAATGGAGACTTCTTGTCCCAGTGTACGACGCATACAAACAGCACCGTTAACTTGTTTTACAAAAATGAAAGGTTGTCAAATATACTATTTTATTATAAGTAGAATAATTTGAATGAGTCGGGCACAGGGCACAGGCGCTGTTCATGCTGTCACTCTGGTATCCACCATCTTGGATACAGGTAACTTAGACCTTGACCCCATGCCCATAACCTTGAATGATCTTGAGAAATCCAAAAAATTGCAGAAAAATGATAAAATCCCCAAAAAATATTTTAGAAAATTATTTAAAGATATACATGTAGGAGGTTCGGGGTTCGGTGACAGGTGGACCGACTAAGCTCCCAACACGACCGACCCTCACCGGATCTGCCAGTGTGCATCTCATCAGCCATGTTAGATGTTGATGGCCTTGACCTTCAATCTTATCCTTAGATAACCTTGAAGCCAAAAAATTCTAAAAAATCCCAAAAATTCCAACAAATCCCCAAAAACCCTTGACACTTAACCAAAGACCCAAAAAACCTTAAAAATTCCTAAAAAAATAAAATTTTTACAAAAAAAATTAAAAACTTCTAACAATTTTAAAAAGTTATTGAAAAAATATTATTAATAAATTTATATAAAAGTTACATTTCAAGAGGTTTCCTCAGCACCACATCAAGCAGAAGACTGACCATCGGCAATGGTTCGCATTAGTTAATTAGTCGAAAGGCCTCCACCCCCTAACCTTTACTCATTCTGTCGAATGCACAGCACCCACCATATAAATTTTTTCGTTTGTCATTTGTTTACTAGTGTATTAATTATCGATTTCGCTGCCAGTGGAGCTATCGATTTAGCCATCACAGTCCATACAATTGGCCATTACTAGCTGGTCTAAACAAGGACCCATACCGACTAACCATACCAGCCAACGACTGACTCCACCTACGACTAACTCCACCAAAGGCCGGTTCCTGGTGATATTGACTGAGCACAAGACTAGCTCCTGACGAGACAAGTTCCTGCACAACTGACTAGAACAACCGACAAGACACCTATAGAAATGATGATGGTCAATCTCGAAAAAAGTCTAATAAGAGTCGCATAGCTAACCTCTTCACAGAATCTTCGCAAAACATTTCTACCCAGAGCTGACCATACTAAAGAGTCATACTAACTTACCAAGCCAACTTATCGGGCCAACTGACCAAGCAAACCAACTAGTTGCGAAACTATCCTCAAAAATATTCCCCTCGTTTCATTCGTTCGTCATACAGAACTCACGAGTAAGGCATAATACTTCAAATCAAACTATAGCCCTGCTACAGCATGCACTCACATAAATTTGATGTAAAACAGACTCTCAGTTGATTGTTTACACCGCTGAATTAATTAAGTCTTTCAGAGAAGCAGTAGGGACTGTATAAGCATTAAACACACATAACAAAACATACATTTTATTATTTACTTACTATATATATATATATATATATATAATATCTTTCTAATTATTTTGAACATTCCATCTTTACATTTTTCAGATGTTTGCAGATCATGGATAGTAGCCAACAGTCTCATCTGATATAACCCTGAATCTTCAGTTCATCGATGATTGAAGATATCTCAACAACGCGTGACAGATCCCCATATTTTTGCAGTTCAATCAAATATCTGAGTCTATCAAGTTCTCTCAGGTCTTCGGGAAATATGTAACGAGCATTATTGATGCCTTCTGCATTCTTCACACCACTTGTCGAAGGAAACTCGTTAATGAAACGTGTGGCAAAATCGACAGAATCATAAATCTTCTCATCAGATACTTCATCAACACTATCTTCATAGTCATCATCAATGATGTCTTCATGATCGTCTTCCCCTCCTGTTTCATCCTCAATATCAAGTTTACTTTTCTTTGTAGGGGTCGCACAGTCATGATCAATATTTAGAGCCGACAACTGTTTCTTTCTGAAGTTCGTCGATTTCACGCGAACGTTTTGCGAGTGTACATTCCACACAGACTGACTCTACCAAACCTCGTAGGTCTCTCATTCTGTCATTAGCATTAACTGTCCCATTATAATCGTCTGTGGAATCAGCACCTTGACGCTCCCCACGTCCATGTATTTTGGCCGTCAGAACACACGCGCTAGCGAAGCCTGCAGGCGGTCAACACCAATAAATATTAAGGGTGGCGGACGTGTCCAAAAGGATCCCGCGCCTCACAGCTGCAAAGACGGGCCACCCAAGTTTTCTGCACTGCAGACGGCATCCAGAGGCAACGGAAGGCACCAGGGCGCGAACACAGCTGCACTGGGCAGCTGCCCCAAGATACGCCGAGGTCCCACGACCCCGGGCTTCACCGCAATAAAACCCTGAGAGCTTTTGGGGCGAGCGTGCGGAGAGAATAGCGGCAAGGCAGGGGAACCACACATACGCAAAGGCCAAGAGGCCACCCAAACATTTCCGCATGCACAGGACGAAGTGCTTAAACTTGTAAACCAGGATCGAGGGGCAACACCGGACCCACGCGCGCCGGAGGGC
>NQII01004304.1:148510-160145 GCA_002778355.1 Clitarchus hookeri | reverse complement strand
GACCCGAGAAGGAGGAACTTCGAGGGCAGTCGCCGAGACGCCCATCAGACACAGAGTCCTGCCAGTTCCAGCTCACCAGACCTCAACTGCGGGACCAACTACCCGCCCAGCAAATCAGCTAAGTACAGTCATCCAGCGTGTGTGAAGAGTACTACCCCCCTACACCCCCCCCCTTTGTATAAACGGGAAGGAGTTGTCTCTAGAGCTCGCGAGTGAATTATAACTTGTTCAAGGAATAATAAAACTAGATTGTTTTTTTGAACTCCAATCGCCCTGTGTTTACTTCAGTAGTAAATTGGTCCTTTAGACAACAGTGTCAATCACCTTCCTTCAAAACCACAGCTCTGGGAGTTGTCAACCTATCGATGGAGGGGTGGTATTAACATAACTTGCTGGCTCTCAAAAGACGACTACTTGCAGTTCTTAATGTGGTTATTCAATATATCACCTTGCATAAACTGCATGTGCCCATTGTCGTAATGCTTCTTCGCGAGAAAAGGACTCTTCGTACAGTCGGTTGTCTCATGTCGCCGAGCATGGCAGCTTTTGCTAAATATATTTCCACAGTAGCAACACTGTTTTACATGTAATATTCCATCAGTGGGAAAAGGTACAACAATAGAGGTAATCTCTACAGTAGACTTTGTACAATCATTGGCTTGTGTAATTTTTATAAAGAAGAAAAAAACTGAAGTCCTTTCCACAGTGGCAACATGTGTATATATTTACTTACTAACACATTTCATCAGTGAGATTTAAACATCTTTATGCCTCCATTTATTCAGGCATTTATCTAGTTTCTTGATCGCATTACCATGCAGTTATGTCTTCATCAGTTTCTTACAGAGAAGTTCTTCTCTCAGCTTGAAATCATGGTCACACAAAGGAGACAACTGACCCCTACAGACTGACTCCTGCCGACAGACAGACTGACTCCCGCCGACAGGCAGACTGACTCCCGCCGACAGGCAGACTGACTCCCGCCGACAGGCAGACTGACTCCCGCCGACAGGCAGACTCACTCCGGCCGACAGGCAGACTGACTCCTGCCGACAGGCAGACTGACTCCTGCCGACAGGCAGACTGACTCCTGCCAAGATGTTACTGATTTGCTAGTTCAATAACAATTAACCTATTAGGCATGACTATATTAATTTATTATGCAGATAATTAATCGCGTTCATTAGAAGTGTCAGGTATCAGCCATTTGTCTTATGGCCGATGCTGTTTTACAAGCTATTGTCCGACGAATTCTCGAGCAAAACGAACAGACGTTGCATAACTCACCATCCATACCTCTCACTCGCGAGCATGCCCATGATAGTCGATGTAGCACCATCAGATAAGAACTCAATCCGACGAAACACTCGCCCCTTTGCGAAGCATTTCGCAAAACTTTTCACGGACCATTCATTCATTGTACGAACTTACCCCCTCGAATAACTTCACGCAAAACATTGTGGATGAGCAATATGATTGTAGGATAAATATACATATACATCTACAAGAATATTAAAATATTACTTTTATGTAAGTATCTGTGTGTTTTATTCAAGGGAGAACGAGTATGTAGGTTTTCTAAGAGTGCTTCCATATTTATTTTTAATTACAAATGTATGGCAAAATGCCTTCTGGGACAATAAAACAAGCTCCTCAAGAGATCATATATATATATATACACACATACATACATACACATGCATATAATATCTGCATCTCCATCGACTTCTTCGGATTGTACACCTACAGCAGTGCTGCTATCGACGACTTCACCAAGGCTTCGTTGCTGTTACTGTGACAACAAATTTGCCTACATCCAAGGTGCAAGGAAGCATGTAAGAACTACTTGTTTGAAGGGGTCTTCCTGTGCTATGCAGCGATGCATCAAGTGCAAGCGTCTGTTCAAACATGGTCATAAGCTGAAGAAACAAAGTAAGAACTGTAAAGGCCGAGTTTCAGCAGCTAAGAAACGATCTGTTCTAGCTGTTGGCGAAACCACATCGAACAGATTCTACCTGAAACAATCAGCATCCAACGGTACTTTTAAAAGATTATGTGATTGTAAATAAGTCTGTAAGTACGAAAGACATGTGTACATACCTAGACCACATTAAGCAAAGGATAATCAATCAATTAACAGAAGAAGTTGAAGAAGATCCTATAAAATATAATGTTTGGCTGGAGTGTACCTACAAAAAGCCTCAACCTTTGGATGAAGAAATCAGTCGCCGAGCATTCAAGACTGCGAATAAAGCAGTGTACAATGTTGATAGCATTCCAGAGGTTGTAGAGGCCTTGAAAGGAAAACTTTGCCATGAAGAACAAAAATATATGGCCAAGGGTTCTGGCTGGATGCTTGCTAGTGTAGACTGTCCTGAGTTGCGTATTGGTATATTATATTCGTTACGTGAAAAGTGAGCATGTTGTTGGAAGATGCTAAATGAATGGTATGGAGAATGTAAGGATTCTGTTCAAGTTTATATTCAGATATATATATACACACACACATACTAGCTGTACCCGCGGCTCCGCTCGCGTGGACTACAGAATTATTGTTTAGATTTTTATTTAAATAAAGTTAACCCCCGATCCAACCCGCCGCCGCCATAGCTCTCCACGTCCGGTAAACAGACTCGCGAAAAATTACTTTTTCACAAAACTCTTGATATCTCAAAGTATAGGCGGGAATGGTATGCTGTATGCTGTATTTATTTATTTAGAAATTATAAGGTAAAAACGCTTATTAGTATTTCTCTGTTATAGATAGATATTTCTCGCGATAAAGAGTAGCCAATATCACCTTTCAGCCCTCCAGCTATTTCTGTGCAATAAATTACGTCGATCTTTTGCTAGGTTACGACGTTGCATTGTTCCGTCAATCTGTTGCTCGGTTGCGACGTTAGTCGCCTTCGCCCCACCCCACCATCTTGGATTTCATTTTTTCTAAGTAACTTCTCTTTCATTCTCTATCATTCCTTTCAGATTTAGTCACCACAATTTAGTAATCAGCTATTTACTCGGTCCTCTTGAACCAGCATCGTACATAGTATTCATGCTCTGTCATTCCACCTCCATTAAGTAGCCTGCTGAGTATTCATTCTGTCGTTGTGCTCCACCCTGACTACTCACCTATGTTCGACTCCACCATCTTGGATTATATCACCACTGCCATGTTTTATTATACCGTTATACCGTTAGCCATCGAAATCTTCCATTTAGTTTGTAATTTGTGTTTAATAATGTGGAATGACAGTGAATGAAGCAAAGGTGTTGATGACAGCTTGCCTGGTGGCTTAGACAAATGAAATCCCACGATGGCGGGGTGGAGCAAAGGCGACTAAGGTGGAATGTTAGAGCATAATTAATTGGGAACAAGATGACAATATTATGTAAGATGGCGGTAGTGACGTAATCAAATATGGTGGACATCAAGGTGGAATGACAGGAAATTAAATTCAAGATTGTTGGATATGGAATGACAGAGCATAAGTAACTGGGAAACAAGATGGTGGTGATGACATCGAATGACACAGCATGAAAGAAAGGTGTTGCTGGCAGCTTGTCTGGTGCCTTAGACAAATGAAATCGAAGAACAGTTCGTGAGAAATATCATAGGTGAAGGCTGCTCACGGTAAACTGAGCACTTTTGAAAGCCCTACTTAAGATCTACATATATGCACAATGTGTATTCTACCACCATATATGAAATAAACACTACCATGGATTTGATCACTAAATTTATGTGTCGGTCAAGTGAAACTGAGCAATTATTAGGAAAGTAAACATTTTACAGATTTGCTCAATCTTGCACTTAATATGCATTAAAAGAACATAAAAAAAATAATGTCAGTATTCACAAATGTTTACCTAATACTTTTAAATGAACGTTAAGACAAGGAACTACTTTCCCTACGTCGTTACCACCTTTAATGGGCACATGGCAGTCAGTGTGGCCGTTAAAATGTGTACAGGTAGGGGCAGTGATATTTTTCGAATGTCGGTTTTAAAAGTTCTCAATTAACTGTAAACAGCCTATACAGCTGCATTGTCATTACGTGTTTCACTAACACACTCAACAAACGTTTAAACTTAAGTCCGATAATGTCAATTCAATTAAATTTTAATTATTACTGCAAACACTCTTCGTAGTTACTATTTCTTTATGCGGGTAACATTAATTTAAGTCAGCAATCAATGCAAAATTCCTACAAATATGTTTGTGTATATTTATATAATACATGTGCTTACATTAGTATAACATTTATTTCGCTAAACTTTGCGAATCTGTCCCATACTATCTTGCTGTATTGCTCACTTTTAGATGTGAATTATTCGCTATTTACCCTCTCAGTGAATCTTCACTGGATACTAACGAGTAGCGATTTATTAATCAACAATTCCTACAGTATATAGAAAAAAACTTTTATTCCTGCATTCGCAGTTTAACCAACTGAGTAACTTAACTTATTGGGTGGCAAGGCACGAGCTGAGAAACCGTGCAGTATTTCTCGGGGATGAGGATGGAAAAATCCTGCGGAATTAAAAACTACGAAAACAATTTTTTTTTTATAACTGCCCTCTAACTAATTTAAAAACAGTTAANCCGAGCGTTACACTTTTTCATAAGTGACTCCCAGCCGCAACCTAATTTAAGACGTTGTCACGTCAATACGTTAAAAGCGGAAATATGTTACCGAGTGTTAGCGACGGCTGGCTCAACAAAACTGTCCTTTACTGCTCGCAACGTAACTAACCTTATAAAGAATTGAATAAATATTCCGCAGTAATTACAAGACTTGGTGCCTGGAGCCTTCGTGCGGGAAGATCGTTACGTACGCAGCAGTTCTCTGCAATTTGCGCAAGAGAAGTTAACACAAATATGAAATAGAACACAAATATGAAAAGGAACAGAAATATGAAAAGGAATACAAATATGAAATGGGACATGTATAAATTATTACGATTTCTTGATTGATTATGAGTATTGACAGCAACTGTGTGCTAGTAACTTAAGCATATTACTCGTGTTTATGAAAATTTAATTCAAGAATGGTCACTCTAAACTGAAATCCGGGTCTAGTTTCCCTCCTCCGGTTGAATCGATCCGTATAGTAGAGGAGATGACACTGACAGAATAAAAACCAGAACCGCCCTTATGATAACTTCTAGCCTAAAAGTCCACTAGTCGCAAGCCTTATTAAGCAGATATTTAGGTCGTACTCGAACATTCAGAATGTAATTCAAACAAATACATTTATTTTACTTGTCATGATGTGTATTCGTTCTAATAATTCGGGAGTCTGTTTTCCTTTTACATACAGCCATCCATAAAGCAAAGCCCTAGTGGCATGAATATAAGGGAGGGATGCTGGCTTGCAATCCTTACTCCTTTCCCAAACCCTCTTCAACTAACTGAAAACCTTTGAATGTCTTGGAGCAGCCGTTGAAATTTAGGTTATACTGGCCACAAGACACCCCAGAGTTGTTCATCATGTTAGAAAGAAGAACGTAATTATAATCCAACACAACCCAACAGAACATTTGTGGAAAGTCTTTTGGGAAAGGTGGGAGTTGTAATAATGGCATGGCGACGGGAAGGTCTGCGTCATACCGACGCCATTTGGAATCATGTTCAGTACACTATCAGGGGTGTCTAGTAAATAACAACTACATAGTGTTACGAAAACACTTACTTCATGTTTTTTTCCGGAGGACCACGCGTGTTATGAACTCCACCGGTCCGCCATCTTGTCATATTGACCAACACGCTCGGTCCAGCAACTACATAAGTCTAGTTCAAACGCAGCACACCATAAAACAACTAAAGGGTTATAAGTTCTCAACAAGAGCATCGTGGGCTCGTTTTTAGATTTGGTACTAAATGGCGAAGGGTCCGGACCTGCTACAATTTATACAGGCTTGGTCTTATTTATCCACATGTATCATTACATAATTTTACAACAGCATTTACAAAATGTTTTGGAGGCAATAAAGCACTAGCAATATCGGTAAGTTTTAAGTGTAGCCACCATGGAGCATTACGCTCTTCCTCCTCTCCACTCCGTACGATTAAAATGACCAGCCGTTCAAGTTCGAATATATTTACTAACGAAGCAATATTTCACTTTTTAAGTGGTGTAGTTAATTGTCATAACCGCCACAATAAGAGACACTGGCCTGATTCTTGTTGTACAACACAATGTTTTTTTGACGAATCTTTGTGACAGGCATTGCAATGCCTTGTTCTGAAACGTCCTTTACACTGTACACCTCGGTTTCGTGGTAAAACAGACAACACTGAATGGCTGGCCACATACTCCGCTAAAGGTGTTCCAGTGCCAACATTTTTTCGATATTTTTAGTGTTCTAAATCTGTGTTATTTTATTATATCAAACAGCAGTCTGGTGGAAGTGGGGGGAAAAACGCGGGAAATTAATTACAGTTTGGTATTTTTTAATTAATATATTTTTCCATGCCAATGAAAAATTTTTGCTTATTAAGTACGTTCGGTTCGGATATAAATAAACTGTTTATGTCATTACAACAAAACAAATTTCAAGGAAATTATTTATGTGGTTCACTCATTATTATTTTAAGTTTCAAAATAAAATTATATTAAAAATAGCTGAGTTAACCCCTAATCGCAGGTGTAAAAATGCCATTTTAAAAAAGTGTTTTTGTGACGTATCTATGACATCCAGAAACACTTCAACTGAAATCAATAAAACATGTAGTCGTGTAATTTTTTTGACATTTATCTTCCGCAAGATCTACGGTTAAAATACTAATTGTCGTGCTAAAATAAAAAAAAAGCTGAAATTAACTTTTAACTGATTTGGCCATTTATCACATTTTCATTTATATTAAGTCACAAAACAGTGAAATATCTTCAAAAAAATTAAGCACTTGGACATAATCCACGAAATGGAGGGGCGAAGGTGGAGGACCTAAGTACCATCTGGAGACACTTAAAAAATAGGAATAATATTTATGTAATGCGGCCGAATACCAATCTTCATAACTTCCCTAAAAAAAATTATAATAGGCGAACATATTGGAACACACAAATCACATATGAAGACGCCTGGAAGAAACGTACTAATGTAAGGACACACGACCATTTAATAAAATGAATCGCAAGGATATCATAAATTGTTTTGCAACATATAGTCCAAAAAAACCTTCCTCGCCCTGGGTATAATCTATTACATGCATTGGGAATCGTTATTGTCCAACACGAAAAAAATAAACCAAACTATTTAATATCTCCTCACGTTTTTACAAACGTTGACGTTTAAAAACTTCAGTATATAGATTTACAAGGACATTTGAGGGCATTGGATAGACTATTACTGTTTCGTCGCTTTCCCTGGTGTTATGACTTTATTCAGAACAGATAGAGTAGACTCACAAGCTGACAAAGGGTTTCGAAAAAATTTAAATAATTATTGTGTAGGGCCACGTTCTGCAGTAGGCAGTACAGGATTCATGCTTGCTATTAACGTGTAGCCCTGCGATATTGCCGTGTAGTCATAACGCCTTACTGCTGAACAAAATGCCGTAGGTCAGTTTCCGAACGAGTCGGGGATTTTACTGGTGTAGAAAAATTCCTTCTCGGGTTCACGATTGTGTGCTCTGTAGTGCACTCATCAAACCGAAGAAGGCAGTGGGTAACCAGTGACAGCACGGCTTGGAGTGTCCCAAATAGCATTCGGACGAAACAACCGCTACCTCCGCCCCCACCACCATCACTGTCATCAGTAATCATCACCATCACCATGATCGTCATCAGTGGCCATCCAAGGTTCTAAGTTAAAAAAAAAAGTATTTCCGAAGTTAGCGAATGACCAGAAATAATTACATATGAAGCACTGGCAATGAACAATACTGAAATCAACATTTTAAGAAAACTACCTATCCGGAATGAAAATACATTAAGATCGATCATTGTATGGTCAATTGTAGAATGAATTCAAAGTAACATAGTGTACTTTAAAATTAATTAATGGAAATGCTTATTTTTATTTGTTGTACTTTCGATTACTTAATACAAAATATTAATTTTTCTAACAATTTCATACGATCGAATGATGGGGACCACTGTTTAAGCAAGTCTGACGATGGAAAATATGAACTCTTAGTCTTACGAGTTTACAGTGAAGTTCCAAACAATCCCGGTGCTTTCATCACGTGAAACGAGTGATATGAACATTTCCAAGTCTAGTTTGTGTTTGGGAACCGCTTCTATTGCTCCGTATGGAAATGTTCCAGTAACATTACATTAAATTAACATACGAGTTTAGTCATTATTTCACGTAAACGGAAGATTACAAACCCAGCATAGGTACTGTAGTGACAAATATTACTTAGCTTGAATTAATGGCTGAAAAGAAACTGCTTTGGTCTACAAGTAGACGGGACCGCCGTGGCTGAGCGGTTAGCCTGCTCGCCTCCCACCAAGGCGAACCGGGTTCAATCCTCGGCCGGGTCACTCCCGGATTTTCGCATGAGGGAATCGTGCCGGGCGATGCCGCTGGTCGGCTGGTTTTCTCGGGGGCCTCCCGTTTCCCCCGCCCTCACATTCCGGCGCTGCTCCATACATACTAACCTCAATCACCCTCGCCGGCTCTCAAGACCTCGTTGTTAAAAGCCGCCCGAACCTTTTCACTCACTTACAAGTACACAATTTGTAAACGGAACGACAACAGAACACCGCCG
Organism: Clitarchus hookeri; assembly: GCA_002778355.1. Classification (NCBI taxonomy): domain Eukaryota; kingdom Metazoa; phylum Arthropoda; class Insecta; order Phasmatodea; family Phasmatidae; genus Clitarchus; species Clitarchus hookeri. The sequence continues at coordinate 151,426 of NQII01004304.1, read as the reverse complement.
CGGTAGTCTAATGTAACTCATTAAAGAACTACAGCTCAGTTTTATTTCGGCGTTGAATACATATTGCTACTTGGCGATAAAAAACAAGACCTGGATGTAGTTGAAGAGGTCCGTTAACAGGCAGCTTGCCGCACGCACGCAACTGCTGCACGCCTCGCAGGCTACATACATTAGGTGGGTGTGTCGTGACGGGCAAGTCACGCCCCAGGTTACGTCCCAACAGGCCCCAAGACACGTCTGGTAAAACTGGTTCGCGATGACTAAACGGCTGCAGCGTGCTTCGTTCCGAATTACAGCTCAAAATTACCATTATAATGAGTGCCATAAATGTGGTGCAGGAGTTTCAGTTTTATCTTTTTACGTTTTAAAAAAAGTGATCAGCGGCAAATTACTGTGGAGGAGTGCGAGCAGCGGAATAGAATTACTGTCAGAATATAAAGTTAATAAACTTAACAATATTTACAAAGCTACACTTTAATGTAGAGAACTCACGGTGCAGAGTTTTACATTACTGAATGACGGTGTTTCTATATTTGAATGTAGCAGGGAAATAAACTCGACAGGATGGAAACAGATTCGAAGCAGGTTTAACCAGTTGTCAATCGCGAATCTACTCGCAGGTCGGCACAATCCGGTGGCAACGGTACGAGTCACACCGCACATGTTGACTCAACGGTATTCCGGAAGACTTTCAGCGGCTTACGACAGCGGTTTTTTTCACGGGCGACTTTGTGTAAGGTGGTACTGTAACGACGCAGTGTCGATAGATAGCGTGCAGCGCAGCAGGCGACATGAGAGCTGTTTAGCAGTCGCATAGGCGCTTTCCAAGCTCATTACGAGCGTTGTTACTGATATAAACTGATGACCAAGAAAATATCTCACCTCCCTCATTCCACGGTAATACTGTATACATGGGTATACGACGTTCAACGTTATTTGAGAACTTTGGAAATCAACTTTTGGAAAATGTCACTGTCCCTACTTGTGTGTGTTTTAACGGGTACGCTGACTGGTGTGCACCCTGTTGATTTGGTAACGACAAAGGGAAAGTAGTTCCTTGTATTGGCGCTAGATTACGAGTAAAATTGTCGCATCAATAAAGTGATCAGACCCATGGTAATGTTAATCTTACATATGATGGAAGAATACGCAATGAGCATAAAAGTAGATCTTAAGCAGGGCTTTCAAAAGTGTTCAGTTCACCGTGAACAAACTTTATTAGAGGAGTGCGAGGAAGAGAGGGGAGCGAAAGAGAAAGAGAGACATCGGATCCAAATGTCGAGCACTAACACCCACTTCGTCCCGCCAGTGCCTTACCACCAACAACCGAAATACAGTCAACCGGCAAATCATGCTTGTGTGTTTCAGCTTCCGTTACGAGATGGCAGAAGGCATATCTGAAGCAACTTAAAAGTAAATTGCAGAGCGTCTATGATATACATAGCACGTGAACGTATTTACGTTTTAACGAGAACGTATTTACGTTTTAACGAAAACGCATTGACGTTTTCACGAAAATACTGTATAAAGTAACACACGAGTACGTTATATTTAATGAAAATTATTCTGACGAATTCAGGACGACCCATAAGTGAATGCTGGGTCAAGAAGTTGTATTTTATTTATCACTGTTTAACGAAGTACCTTTAAAGGCGACCGTACACTAACTATTCGTAAGTTACATTTTTTAAATAATACACGCGTACGCCGACATTTTCACAAACCTATGTGAATTTGGTTCAGTTAGCAAGCATAAGACTGTGTGTGCCGAATTAATCTCTATTTTATATGCAGGCGATAAAGATAAAGAGTCTTAAGTACACTCACTCTTGAAACAAGTTTCTGTGCGGACTTGCGAACACTTCCAGAAACTAATGTCAATCCCAAACCTTGTTCATTATACCTCCCGCACGCCTCACTTTATACAACCATCTAGAGATAATTTTTATGCTCTTCTAAAGTTTAAGAATGCAGCGCATTAAATCGCCTCTGCAATATGCCATCGAATGCCACTCCCTCTGCCATTTTGGCGATACGGACAAATTAGGTCTTGCGAAGACCATTTAGTAAGAGAATAACATCTTCACTTAAAAGCAGAAATTAGTACGATAACGAATAATACAACACAAGTGAGTTAGTGGGGATAACAGCTTACGGTCGACATTCCTGGCTCAAGACACTTACTCCTCATGTATGATTCAACGCATAAGTGTAGTCATAAATTCATTCTACAAGCAAATAAAATAATAACTGAAAATCATAACCTTCTGTACGAGTGAAAAACGGTTTTACAATTGATCAATGATAATTTAGAAGGCGCAAAAAGCAAGTAAAAACGCAATAAGTTGAGAGTTGGCCAACTTGCGTTCTTGCGTACTTTATAAACTGTATTTTTTTAAATACGTGCGTTCTACTATTTGCGTCTTTGCGTTTCTTGCGTAGATTATAAACCGGGCCTCAGGCGTGCGAGGACCACTAAGTTTCAGTTATGATCTTTGGGCCGGCGATTGCTGTAGGTACTTGCCGCTTTTATAAGCAAGTTTAGCACAAAGTTTCCCCTCCCGTCTACACAGTCTGCCTGCAGCTGAGTTAACGAGCAACGATTAAAGAAACCTGAAAATGACAGTGTATGGAGTGACATTCTCATCACGCAAATCGTCGGTTACTCGTTATAAAGTTCATGCGAAATATGATAACTATAATACCGCAAGCCAAACTACGGTGTCGTCACTACGCTTCTGGTATTTTGCAAGGTATTTATAAATTTTTTTTAACATAGCTTTACAACTTAATACTGCATTTATGGTCACAAGTCGCTGTTTCGCAAGTGGCTCCCGCAAAAATAAAATATTTGTACCATGTAAAAAAAAACACACACACACACGACTCACATTTGAACTAACGCCGAAAATAATG